>JAODOY010000892.1:0-10000 GCA_025399855.1 Forbesichthys papilliferus | reverse complement strand
ATTGAATGCATCAAGCACAATAGAATGAGTTGAATTGTTATGAAAACCACTGTGACCAATCATTATGGTACCGGTATAGATAGTAGCCTGAGAGCAAGAGCATCGCCTCATTAATCTACCTCCTAAGTAAGTTATAATACATTTGAATAGAATAAAGTTTCAATTCATCATTTGAGCTTTACTTGTGTCTTTATGGTTAGCAGATTTGGAGTTATAGAACTAACTAAATCTATAACTGCTTTCCTTTACAGGAACCGCAAGACAGTAAAATGTCTATTTTAATTAAAAAACACTAATGTAAAAACACTATATTGTGAAGAAATCAAGAAATGTAACATTGTATTTAATAAACCGGCTATGGTTCATTAGTATGCATTTTGTGCCGTGAAGGCGTGATGTACAGTATGTGCTTATAAATTGCATGCAATAGACATCCCTCAGCTACCAGTGAGTGGAATGTGAAATTAATACATGGAGGCACATAGGCAGAATATAACACAGTATATCATTGAGAAAGAAGAAAACATTTAGACTCTGTAGGCATTTATGAAATACAGGTGCATCCATCTCAATACATTAGAATATCGTAGAAATGTTAATTAATTAAAATGTTAAGTAATTTAAACAATTCAGTTGGCGAAGTGAAAGTCCCATATTCCCATATTTGCCTGCGTGTGCTTGGAATATTGAATTAAAATAGATCCAGTAGGGGGCAGATCAGGGCTGGCCCGAAACCGGAATGCCTTCTTTGACTACTTCAGAATTTCCACAACAACAACCATGTCAAAATAAGGAGCGGCATGGAGACCTCATATAGACGTTGGTAATTACGGACTAGCTCTACTAACTTCTATTCGAAGCTTCCCGTCATTGTTGTTCTTTGTTCAGAGACGGCTCTTGATCTGTTTGTCCGATCCTGATATACTGCCCCCACGTCCATGCGTATGCATAGCGTTAATTACTGAGGACACGCACAAACGTATCTTGCACTCCAAAAGAATGCAGGCTACGCACCCGATACGCGTGGCAGCCATCTTGCGTAGGCATACACATAGTAAAAAGCAAGTATATCGCAGGCTTGAGATGTTACATTTCTTTTAGTACCAATACTAATTGTATAGCCCCTGTAGTTTTAAAAATATACTCTAATTTGCTTAGTGATGATGAGGTTAAAAGTCCTGTATCAATAATTGAAACATTAATATGAGTAGAGAACGATATTACACTCTCTCTGTGTGTGGAAACCACATATCCTCTGATCTTTGTTGTCAAAGCCGGTCCTGCCATGTCTGCATGTCAGTGCATATGTCTGAAATGCATTTTGTCAGTGTGACTTCTAGTGGCAGGAAACATCATATAGAGTCACTTTAATTAACACAGCTAAAATAAATGGCATATTTTCAATTAAAATGTCTCTTCACAAGCTTCACAAGCTTTGCAATGGCAATACAATAGTCTAGCATGTGGAAAACAAATGTTTTCCAAGTCCCGTATTCAATGTCTGTTTCATATTCACTGAACTCCTGTGTCTACACTTAGTGTTTATATTAAACAGCCATGGAAAAAATCCCTTTCAACATTTTGCAATCACTGTGGTACAACAGGCCCATAGAAAAAAAAAAAGTGAAGGGTTTGGACAGGTCCGGGTAAGACTGCGTTTTTCCCGCATTGGCACTGAAAACACAATCTGAAACTCAGGACCTCACACAAGCTGGGAGAGCAATACCAAGGCAACAGAAGTTGAATAACATATCAGGCTTTCTCTGATAAGAGTGCTCTCTCTGATGGTGTCTGTCACCAGAACACAACTCTTAAACAAGAGTTTATGCCTGTATGAGGGAGACGATAAAGCTATAAATACCATAAAGGGCTATGCCGGTTTGCAAGAAATGGATACTTGCATAAGATGGGATAGCCTCTGCCAAAATGATATAATTTAGAACTGGGGTTCCCAAACTTGTTTGTGCCAGGACCCACCTAGACCCACCTAGACACTTTAATAAAGCACTGAAGCCTTTCGTTGATATTCTTCATTCATTCAATGACCGCTTGTAATTTTCGCGACCAGCTCACTCTGACTCAGGGATCCACCTGTGGGTCCCGACCCACAGTTTGAAAAACGCTGCTATAGAATACACAAAATAACACCATATACTAGGTTTATAACATAATGTAACACTGTAAGGGAATGTTAAATTAAATATAAGTATTCCGATTTTCAATGAAAGAGAAATAAATATTGCCTCAAAGAATGTGCTTTGTATTGCTGAAAGACGTAAGTACACAAATAATAAATAACCTCAGAAAAATTACTGTAGGTAAATGTTTGATTATTTGTTTGAGGCACCTAAGGGAATCAATTTATGAGTTTTCTTTCCATAAAACAACAGATTTGTGTTAGCAAAACATGTATGACAAATAATGATCCCATACTTGATTCTGCATTTTTTTCTGCAATATATTCATTATCCATTATCACAAAAAGTTGAATCAGAAGACATGATTAAGCCGGACTACTTTTCTTTAAGCTTGATAGGAGAGGGGCGTAACCTTCCCAGTCTAAGTAGCTAACATGGCTTCACAGCAAAATGTGGTTGTGGGATTCAACAGAACAGTGCATTCATGATTTATCAGCTAATAAACATGCCTTTGTTCAGTTGTGTGTCTGCCTGCCCATATGTTCTGTGTCTGCCTGCTGGGGAAAATACAATCAGTGACTCATGCAGAGTCTTAAACTATGGCCTAATCTGCTGTCAGGCCAAAGATAAACAAGGAATTTGTGTTTATAGACACGTGGAAAATTCTACAGTATAAAATGTTCGTATTTATGGTATGCGCTAGTGGAACTGAAAATAATGCATGACATGCAGTCAATAGGACATGCAATTTAAGAAGGCATATTTGTAATGTGTATAAATTATGAAACTCTTACAACTACAAATATTTGAGGCCTTGTCTGGCACATCTAGACACATGCAGGCCTGCACAAACAGACACATTAACATACATCAACCGTAAAAACCGAACATCATTAACAACACATGCAGATGGGTTTCTTTGTATTGCACATCTATCGTACTATCTACTTACAGTAGGGGTCGCCAAACGTAACAAACAAATTACAAAGCAATAAGAAAGTCATACATACATACATACGTTGACATTCCTCGTGGCGTATCTCTCGCACATTATCTACTTGAGTTTTGATAAACACGAGCACAGACATTTCTAGATTAACATTACCAGTGTATTTTACAAACCAAGCAGGATACACTCACATTTGGTGAACTCATACATACACTTAGTATGATCAAATAATTTGTATATTGCGAGAAACCCCAACATACTTCCTCAGTCTACTTAAGTAACAATTGTGAAACTAACAAAAAATAAGCACGAACAAATTGTTTTACAACGCACATAAAGTTGTCTCTGTACACTGCATATTTCCATAGTTAGTCAAGGTATCAACAACCACCAAAGTTCAAACAATAACAGTTATTAAAGAAAGATACGTTTTTTTCTCATCAGGTACTTTAATCAATATTGTGTTCATTAAAACAACTTGGTATGGTTATAGAATACATGGATTTTTAATCACAGTGGTTACTTGTGTATGAAACAAAACACAAATTCAGTGCAGAAAACATGTAATTTTAACTTTATGATTATGTGGGAGACATTGTTCTTCCTATTTTCTATTATCACACCCCATCTAATACATTTTTTTTTGAAAATATATAAACAAAACACACAAGGTCCTCAAATATAGTCCAACACAATACGTCAGCTAGCTCTTATTTCTACAATCAAATCAATGTATTTATTCGAGATTCTTCAATGTCTTATCTTTAATTAATTCAAGCATTCCTCCAGGTTCATAGAAATTGTGTACCTGGCAGCTATAATGGATGGGGCTGATGGGTAATTATGCTCAATCAAACAGCAGCACAGATAACCCCCCCCCCCCACACACACACACACACAAACTCAAATCTTATATTGATCAGAAGTGGCTTGCAAGATGTTTGCAGTAAACAAACATGGCATCTGAATAATAAAACAATTAATAATAAATCATGTACTCATATAAAATGTCAATTTGAACAAAGTCGTGACAATGTGCTTGCTACATTTTAGCATTAAAAACAGAACAAGTTATTTATATTAAGGTACATATTGCGTTAATAGTAATGAACAATTAAAGCATTTAAATAATAAGAACACCATCTATAACTTTAAACAATAAATAATGTTCCTAATTGACTTGAAAAAGGCACTACACGTATACCCCAAAATAATGCAAAATAAAGAAAAGGGAGTAATATATCATCATGTCTTTGGATGACCTAGTAAATACATAGTGCTTTTTAAATGTTTATGGACATTACATAATCTGGGTCATGTCTGTATTAAATAATGTAATCATATATGGGATACAGTCAACAGATTATACAATTATTAATGTGGAGTACACATAACACCTTCTCATAAACACCTTCTCAAAATGTTGCAGCATAAACCTAGGGGGAAACCACCCACCTTTAAGTCTTATAAGGACCCTTGATGAGGTTCAGTTAAGTGGTACCTTTGGCTTGTAAATAGTAATATTTCTTTTGTTTTGTAAGATGGTAAAAATGCCCATTTTTTAATTTCATGTTTTAAATCAGATTTTAAAGTTAAAAATATATTAGATTTTGGAAAACACAATCAAGGAGGGCACTTTTGGGTTTAATACAAGGTTGTTTGGGGGGTTTATACTGTACAGTATGTATTAGAAATGCTGTAAAGGCCTTTCAGCCATTGCTAGAGATCTTCTTCACAGTGATTTGGACGTGCTACCAAAGAGATAAGCCCTTTCACACATGCCGTATATACCTGCATTTGACAGGAAACTATGAAAGAAAGCTGGCCTTTCTTTGGTAGCAGTTACGGGTCATTGTGAAAAAAAATCCATCTCTTTTGCAGTTTGTGATGAAGAAGTTTATGCAAGATACAATATAGGGGACTCTGCATGTCAACATCAAGCATCAAGACGCATGTTCATATATAACATAATCTGTTAACATTATGCTAATAATTCTTAATACGTCTTTTGTACATATTCTTACCATATAAGAATAATAAAGTAAAAGTAAACATAAACTTGTGAATGACGCTCAATTCACATGAATAGGCTATATAAAGACAGAATTGCTGATTAATTGGCTAATTAAATCTTAGAGTATCAACTGTGAATTTAATGTATATGTAATTGGTTTTCCTCACCTTGAACATGAAACTTGCTTAATTTCTCCACATTAATCTTAGCAATCGTGTTTGCATTTTGGTTTCCCTACTTAAAATATGACCGTAAACCAAAATGGTGTATACTGTAATTCAACAGATGTTATTGCTTTTGTTTTGCAATGGCGTCGATTCAATTGTATATAAAAATGCTCGAAATTTATACTGAAAATGCAATTGTCTTTTATTTACATTTTAGAGCTTTTGATTTGCCAGCCTGCACTATTAATGAAAGATTGATAGCAGATTATAAATCCCATCTAGGCAGAAAAGTCAAAGATCCCTTTCTGATACAATCAGTGCAAAAGTCTAAAGTCAAGACGTGCCCCTTCTAAGTTTAGTTTAGTTTGTAGCCAAGCAGTCTCTCCTCCTTCCTTTGCCTTCCTACTTCGTCTGCGATTGTCCAAGACGCAGGGGTCTCAGCCCATGTCTCAACCTGGTTCTCAACCAGGGATTATTCAAACCCACCTTTATTTCTTTTTAAATTGGATCACAAATGCAGACCCCTAGAGGAAAGAACGAAGATCTGCGGTTAGGCAAGCGAATGTGGAGAGAACATTTCGTCGAATCGTGCAATGATAAATTGATCTGAAGAACACCATTGAACTGAAGCAATCGTGTAGCTATTGGCTACACTGTGCCTCGGAGCCATGTGTGCGTGACCGTCAGATTGTCTTAAAATGTCCATCAAACAAGGTTCCTGAGAACAAGAAGAAGATTCTTGAGTGAAGTTGCCCTTGAGATTTGTTTGGTTTTGCAGTTATTGGACATTCATGAGAATATATTATATGGAGACCTATATCAGGGTGTAACGGCAACTGCTACTCTGTGAAATGAATGTCAAATGCAAAAGAATGCGGTTTATTTATGAGAAGGATCATTTTGCTGTAAATCAACCGGAGAGTGAAACTTTATTAGAGCTGCACCTCCCTTTCACCACTTTGACTTGAGCTCAAATGACCAAGAATTTCTTCACTTCAAATGTCTCATAGGCTGTTTGTCCACTTTTGTGAGCCTATTGATATCATATAACTTTTGGGTGTTTGCTCAAGAGTCAAATACAAAGTGCCAAAAGCATTCGGAAGCTGTGGGGAGGCCAAAAAGGAGGCGAAGAAGATATAAGACACTCATGACTAAACACTAAGAAGCACACCCGAGGAGTCATTGGCTTTTACTTACACAGTTAAAACTGCACTCACTCACTGCAGAGATTACTTCTTCTTCCCGCCTAATGACATATTTTCAGTTTTTTTCTTCTGTGCCTCATTGAACAAAAGACACACCTTTATGTTAGCAAGTGGTTGGGTGGGTGTGTGTATGCGTGTGGGTGTGTGCGTGTGTGGGTGTGTGTGTGTGTGTGTGTGTGTACATGCATGTACAGTATGTTTACTGTAACTATAAGTGTGTGACGGTAAGTGTGCTTTGAATGACCCTTCCTGTTTGAAAAAAGGAGTACGGTAAGTTTGCTGAGTTGCTAGTTATATCGACAGAAAAGCACAGGACTTAGTACAGAGGGCAGTACAGCATTATAGATAAAATCAACATCTAAACACAAAGAGACGTTGAAAGAGGCATAACTGAAAGATAGATAGAGTTGGTTATACCTCTGTCATGGCGTCATCAATCTGTTTCAGTTCCTCATAATGATCGCGGGAGTCCCTCAGAGGTTGAACCATAATCTCTTCGATCTGAGGGAATAGCTGGCGGAATCCATCACAGAACAGCACAGTAACACATTAGGCACACAAACACGCCCTTTTCTGCATGCACCTGCATGTGCCCTAGCATACAATCATACCTTCATGACAGTTTCGAACATTGGAATGAGCACAAACTTGATGAATCCAATCTGAGCAGTGGGCTTGGTGACCTTGTCTCTGTCCATGAAAGGGGCTACGGGAAGACCTTCAGATTTCTCCCTGTCACTCTGACGGTCATAAATAATCACATGTACACATGTCATTTGATTGTCCCTTTTATTTTATGGCACTTACTTATTAGATGTAAATTTAAAAATGTAGTAAAGAATGAATACATTCATCTTCTTATTGCAGATTTTTATGAAATACTTTTGTTATAGAAACCCCAAAATGTTCACTTTTCCTCTCCATTGTTTATGTTTGAAAAACATCTGTAATGTCAACCACTCAGCACTCAAAAAAAGAAAAATCATGTTTGTAATGCTGATTTCAACAACAGGGGGGCTTTAGGATACAACTCCATTCTACATTTACAGGGCCCCTATTGTAATCTCGAAATCTATAATTCAACCAAAATCTGTGTAAAGACAGCCAGTGAGATGTGTGACATAATTTATATAACCAATCAGCTCTGGCCTAACACCCCCAGCTCCATCCAGATAGCGAATCAAGTTAGGCTATATTAAAAAACAAGACTCCAACTAAAATGGATTGTTCAGCTCGTATAGAGAGAAAGCACTATGGGGCATCACCTGCATGAAGTACTCTTCCAGCAAGCAATCCACCCAAGGCTCAGCCACCTCCGTAGGCCTCACCTCATTGGAGATGTCACAGCACTTGATCAGAACCATCTTCAGCTGAGTACGCACACATGCATAAACACACAGACATTTTAACTGCACACACTGGCACATACATGGCCTAACAAGACGCTGTCTACAGCATTCATTTCTGCTAGCATTTATCCAATCATGCCAACACAGTCCCATGACTACTGACTCCAACAGATGCAGAATCCATTGTATCGAGGTCAGATCTCCGTGTGCGTATTAAACAGCTGACACAGTGTGATCACGCATTGCATGGGCGTAGATTTTGTTTGAACAGACCCAGACCCCTGACATATAAAGCGGGGGGATCTGGGGGTCACCCCACTTAACACTTTGTTTTCTGTATTGTGGTGAATTCTGTTGGAACAATTTGAGCCTTTTCTGCATGGACATTAGTGGAAATGTATTTTTATTTAAAGGAAGATAATTAAATACAGGAACCCAACAGGAAGTATATTTACAGGAAGAAAATATGCATGTGACATATCCATGTCAAACATGGACTGCAACAGCTCCAGTGATGGCGAGAAAGGTAGGAACCAGGTGCAGGATTTGGGATAAACAATAAAGGTTTAATAAAGCAAGCACGCAGTCCCCGGTAACGGTTGGGAAGGCCGCCCATTGGAGGCGCGGCCCAGGCCGTTACACCCCCCTGGAAGCTATGCCTATGGCGTATAGGCTGTATTATGACAAAGTATACATACACATGTGACATGCTCTTCATTGGTGAAGTCAAAGTTGTCCACCTTTTGCTTAAAGGAGTCAAGTATCTCCCCATGCCTGGCCATGTCGGTTGCCAAAATAAGGGTGATAATGGCCTGCAGGAGACAATCACATGGCTAAGTAGTCACAAAGCTTATGAGTAAAGTCTGGAAGTAAATACATAACTCCATAATAATACATCAAAGCTAATAACTGTTGACGTAATAAAATCTGCGATGCACATGCTTGAATTGTTCTCTGGCTTGGTAATTACTGAACGCTAATTGACCAATAGCAAGCCCCGCCCCTTTTACATGTCCAACCTAGTTACTGTAACTATGTTGGACAAAACAGCATAGTATGCTTTAACAGGACAGACAATTGAAGGAGTTTCTTTAAGATAAAAAAAAAGAGCTGTGACAGGCGAAAAAGGGGCGGGGCTTGGGATTGTTCAATTTTGACAGGCTCATCTTACCTGTCTGATTTGTTTGAATGCCTCAGGGTCGACGTTTGCAAAGATGTTGCACTCGGGCAGGGAGAGAATCTGGAAGGCCACAGCACAGTGATGGTTCTCCAGAGGAGAGATGTCATTGTAGCGCACCGCAAGGTCCGTACGGGCGTTTATCTGGTACCTGGATACATGTTGGATATGTAAAAAGAAACTGATACAATACAGAAGGTTGATGGAGCAATGTGTGTGTGTATTAACTAACATAACACATTTATAATGACAATATAACTACCTAAAGCAACAAAGCACCAAACAGCAAATATACAGTATGGTCATATACTGTTTTACCTCAGACCACTACCCATGTCAAACACTTTCCATTGGTCAATGAAAACAGCACAGAATGTCCTAAACACACAATGCTTGGGTGACAATAGAATTTACTGGCATTCATCTCAAACCGCCTCAACAACCAATGAGTCATTACCGTTTACACACATCATGGGGTTAGGTCCCTTTATCTGTATTGGATCTATGAGTTCATTATGAAAATAGAGTATAATGTTTACATAGATACCCCCATTGAGCGCAGCCCCATAATGGTGCCCTTATTATGGGTAAGGTAACACTCTTAGAAGGCTGGATGGAAACTACAGAGAGCCAAGGCTTGTATTTTAGAAACCAATGTGACGTCTTGCATACGTGTTGTTGTAGCCAGGGTGGTCCAGGTCGTGACACACAGCAGCTGTCATTAGAATGCCCATGTCTGTCAAAGTCAGCTTCTCCTGGGAGAACACATAGACATGCATGACCACACACGCACACACTCACATGCACACGCACACACATACATCCAGCGGCAGGTATTTCTAGGTGGCGCCATCTAGAAGAGGGTGCCAGTACTGCATCAAAAATGACTTTACCTCAGTCAGACATGTTTGACATGTTGTTTGCATTTGACTGTGTGTGTGTGTGTGTGTGTGTGTGTGTGTGTGTGTGTGTGTGTGGGGGGGGGGGGGGGGGGGGTTGGG
>JAODOY010000891.1:0-13318 GCA_025399855.1 Forbesichthys papilliferus | reverse complement strand
CTCTCTCTCTCTCTCTCTCTCTCTCTCTCTCTCTCTCTCTCTCTCTCTCTCTCTCTCTCTCTCTCTCTCTCATATCAATGGCGGGAAAACTGGATTATGGCCTATGGCACAAATAAAGAAAATAACTTCTGTTATTGCAAAGCTGCCTTGTAGCGTCAGCCATTAGTACATTTTATTAAATATATATATTACAAATGTATATATAAAAAAACAGAAGGAACGTGTTGTGTGTTGTCTTCTGTCAAATAGTCACTTATTGCACATTTCTAATCACCATTAAATGGGACTGAGCAGCAAAAGTATTCAAAACAGACTATATCTTTTTTCACCAAATATGACAAATAACATAATTAAATGTGGCACAAAAACTGCATGAATAAAAAACATTAAATTGGATGTAAATGGATGCTAATTCTTTGGGGTAAAAGACCCCTTTGTGATTGGTTTATGTGATCGGTGACATTCAACCTGAATCGGTTTTGAAATCTGAAAGTTTTTTTGGCCCGTACATTATACAGTATGGGATTAGTTGATATACAGATGTGACTGTCATGTACAACTCATCTGAATCTTATCACATTTGACACGATAAAGTCAAGTCAAGGACAAGTTCAAAGACAGCCATATGATAAAAGAGTTTTATTGAAGTAATAAAAGTGGTGTAAGAAAAATATGAAGAGACTCTGTGGCAAGAAGGGGAGGGGAGAAAGAGAGAGAAAGAGACAGGAGGTTACTGTGGTATCCAATCCACTGTATAACCGCATCTCCCTCCGGTCTCATCTCGCTTTTATTTATTTATTACTTCACACCATGACTTTTTGAAAGCTCCTTTTAAAACGCCCTTGACTTCATCTAGAAGATGGTGTGAAAACAGTTAAGATGTTCACACATGATCTGTATAGGAGTAGACAGCAATGGATCCCACATACAGCGTCATGTATACTGATCATATTGCTCAGCACCGGTTAACCCTTCACCGGTATCTCTTCTCTCTGTGCCGGGCCTGGTGGCATCGCCGTGGCAATGCCCTGCGCTGGCCTGACACTCGTACAGAAGGGTGAAGAAGCTCAGGAACACAGTGTCCGTAAGGAACATGTGACCGGGAGAACACAGCTGTTACAACACAAGAGACTGACAAACAAGACAGATAATACAGGAGGTTTGGGTGGGGGGGAAACATGAGAGTCCAAACACAAGTGAGGAGAGAGAGAGAGAGAGAGAGAGAGAGAGAGAGAGAGAGAGAGAGAGAGGATGAATAATAGAATAAGAAACTTTCATATGAGGCCTCAAATCTAGCAGCTGCTGCAGACTCTCTCACACACACACGGAAGAGGGGGGAATCAACGGAGGTTCGGAGAAGGGGGAGAGTTCCTGCATAATGCCAGGGAGGTCGGGTATATATATATATATATCAATATCTGTAATGGAATAAAGGATGCCTGAGACTATGTCCAATCACTCTCGATGTGTGCGTGTGTATGTGCGTGATCCACAGCAATAACCCCCTGCTGTTGCTTGTACAAAACACACACACCTTATCAAGCAAAGTGAAATTGTGTGTGTGTGTGTGTGTGTACATGCAATATAGGGTGGAGAGAGCTTTGCTGAATTAAAAGTACCTAAGGGTGCCGTTTCACAGCCACATCACACACACACACACACACACACACACACACAGTCAGTGACTTTTAGCCTGTTTTAAGGGATTAACTTTCTCAGCGTTATCACATGAAATGAGATTAACTCAATCAAAGCCCTTAGCGCGCACACGCACACACACACGCACACAAACGCTTAGAAAGAAAGCATTTACAGACTGTTTGGAAAGAGCCAACGAAACAGGAGCGGGAGAAGAGTTACAAGACACGAGAGTGCAGACAGGAGGAGTGTGATGAAATCATTAAACCGTGCGGAGAGGGATCAGTGACAGTATAACTGACAATGGGGATATTATTGACTGGGTGAGGGCTTCTCAGGGATAGAGACAGTAACAGATTCGTTTGGGCTTCAGAGATAAGCTGTTGATTATCACGCGCAGGTGCGCGCGTGTGTGTGTGTGTGTGTGTGTGTGTGTGTGTGTGTGACCAAACATCACCCAGAGCAGCTAATCTTTAACCAACATTCACTAATTACAGGGGAAAGGGGGCATGACACACCCCTTAACCGGACACAGACTAATCAACCTCCTCCAGCAGGCAGAACCACTGCTGAGCTAGTCCTGCCATGCTGTGTTTGGACAGGTGACAATCAACGCCAGCTCTACCTGGATAACTGTTTGACCCATCAATGAAAGGCATAACAATTGACCAATCCCAAGCCCCGCCCCTTTCACCTATCCGACCTGGTTACTGCAACTAGGTTGGACAAAACAGCATAGTATGCTATTACAGAAAAACAGACATCTGAAAGAGTTTGTCAGATTCATAAAAAAACTGTTATTGAAGGACAGGCGAAGAGGGGCGGGCTGGGGATTGGTCAATTCACGTATATTTGTAAAGCCCATTATTCCATTACAGTCTCAAGGAGCAACATGCTTGTTGGATGTGTGCCCATGCTTAACCTCTATCAAACAGCCTAACCACCTCCGCAATAAACATACAAAAGGAAAACACACGCTTTTTATATTTATTACAAATTGGACTAGAAATGTTATAAATCCATATTCTAGATTGAGGTTGCCATGGCTCCGCACCAAAGGCATTACATACTGTCATAATACAATTTTGAATTAAAATGCTTCTAAACAATATCAGATTATTAAAGTGACTATGCAAATTCCAATCTGGGAAAAAAAATAAAAGAAACATGTTTGCCAGACATCATTAAGCAGTAAAACTGAACTTGGCCTGTGCCTGAGAAGCCTGGATCAGAGGTTAGTACTGCAACCGCAAACTGACAAAACTGCAAAGCAAATGCAATGTAGAAGTACCCCCACCCCCCTAAAAAAAAAAAAAGGTTATTAAATATTGAATTCGGTACATACTAGCAGCAGGTAACATGAGAATTTAGCTGCCTAGGTTGGTGGTGCGCGAATGTGTCTATACCGAAAGTGTATACGTGGGTCCCAGCCTGAGGGGGATTCCACGTCAGAACTATTTGTCCAGTGATCACAGCAGGATCTGCTGTGCTGCTCTGTGGGAGATTGGGCAGCGGGGGAACAGAGAAGATCCACTTCCAAACAAACATTCAGTTTGCACAATGAGTTCAATGTTGTACCAACCACAGATGCACGCACTTATTATACACTAATTATCACATTCAAGTGCTGATGCTATCTAGCTAGCGGACATGTTAGCATACCAAGGTCACACAAAGCACACATTGGTATAAAATGAGCTAGTCATCTTCTGACTAGGTTTTACTGCTGTAGCAGAGATTGTTGAGGCAGCATTTTAGTGCATATTAGGGTTGGCCCAGAATTATCAGGTATTCGTTTTTTTTGTTTGATATATAATTTGGGGAGGGGGAGTATACATTTGTATACATTTCCTTAGCCTAAAACATTTCAATTTCAACAAAGAAAATGTACAGTATGACATTGAGCCTTAAAGAGAAAGATTATTACGCAGCGTTTCAGTAGATATTTATAACAGTCTGAATTTTCTTAGCCACTTTTTGACAACTTTTTTTTTTTTTTTTATCACGATGCCGACAGCGTGATGTCTATCAGCTATCGTCGGTGATGGACGATGGAATAGTCTAGCAGCCCAACCCTAGATGTTAATGGAGATTTGAGAACGAGTGTTCAAACACTTGTTCGGAAATAACAACAAGAATTCAAAGCCTGTCAAGTGATATTCGGGCCAGCCCTAGTGCATATGCATATGCAATGCATACGATACAATAGGGAGTATGCCTGTCACAGTATTGCACATGTAGTATTTAGCTCACTTTACTGACACCACCCTCAGTGTGTGTGCGCGTGCGTCTACACCACAAGCAGCCCATCAGACATCATACTACTGAGTATAAGAAGATTCTGGTTAAAGCCAGTTTGTGCTATTCTGTGAAAGGAGTAGTACACACACACACGCAACAGTAAAAGATCTTTGGTTTCTTAGCAATTTCTCTCAAGGAAAAGCCTTCATTTCTCAGAACATGAATGTACAAGTTTCAGGAAAAAAAAAAAAGTTAGGTTTCTGGCCATTTTGAGCCTGTAATCTAATCCACAAATGCTGATGCTCCAGATACTGGTCTAATAAAGGACAGTTTTATAGCTTCTTTTATCAACAGCTTTCAGCTGTACTAACATAATTGCAGGTGTTTCTAAGTATCAATTTGCCTTTTCAAATGGTCAACTTGGATTAGCTAAAACATTGTGTCATTTGAACAAATGACAATAGACTGTACAAAACTTGTATTTATAGACTAGATTAAATGTTTTTGGATTTGGTGTTCTATGTGTAACTGTGTTCTTTGTGTAACTGTATGCATGTCCTGCACATTTGTGCTTTGTCTTGGCCAGGTCCCCGTTGTAAATGAGAATTTGTTCTCAATCAGCCTACCTGGTATAATAAAGGTTAAATAAAAATAAATGAGTGATGGTTGCTGTGAATAGGCTTCTGTACACCTATGCAGATATCTCATTATTATTATTGCCGTTTTTAAATCATCCGTTTCCAGCTACAATATACAGCATGTAGTATAATACATGCTCTTTCCCCTTTGCTGCTCTATATTGTGATCTGCTCTTAGGAAGTTAGACATGAAAGACCGGATGATATGTTAATAGGTAATGTATGTTGTAAAATGTCTAACTAACGTTAGCCCTGATGACATTCTGATGTCAATATTCTAACATGACATTCAGCTATTGTCAGTTGTAGTAAGTGTGGGCTTCTAAAAGGCACTTTGAATAAAATAATGTAAATGTTCGAGCAATCGAGCAATTTTAGATTTAATAAAGGACATTAAATAACATGATTTTTACATCTTTTTTTTTTTTACAAAAAGAAAATAAAACACTTATTTTTTTCCTGAATTAAACCTGCAAGCTCAAATACGGCTATATTTTGCATCAATTACATCAACGAGCACCGTACTGTATGTTTCATTATCCAAAAAACTAATATAACTATTTATTTATTCTCATTAATAAGTAAATATTTATATATGAACCAGTTGCAAGACAAAAGCACCAAACAGCATCTCTCTACAACTTGTTTTATTCAGGTTTGACAGCTGTAGCATGTGTGTTTGGTGTATTTTTAGGTAAAGGGAACTCTAACTAGATAGCCTACATACAGTACACTGAGTCAGTGATTCCCCTCCAAATACACTCATACCCTATTTAGAAGTAGAGGAAGTAATGACCATAGCTGCTCCACTTGATGCGTTTTGTGCCCTCACGTGAAACGCACGCACGCACGCACGCAGTTCCACAGGGAAGACCTACTCACTGCACTGCTGCAGAACTCAATAATGGATCCATAGGTCTTAGCTACATATGGGAATGCTAATCACACTAGCTCTTTGGCAGAAGTGAATATACACCCTCGCCCTGAAGAGTATAGGACTGGGTCTAATGTTGTGGACAAGTGCAGACAGAGTTTCCAGAGTTATATGTTTCTTGTAGAAGTCCGTCTCAACAACCCCTGTTTTCTTAATTACTCCGTTTCTTAAATAGTTACATTGGCTTCCAATTAGTTACATAATAGACTTCAAAGTTGTGCTTTTACTTTAGAAATATCAGAATAGTTTAGGTCCCGAATACATTTCTGATATGTTTGAAGAATACCAACCGAGCAGGTATGTTGACCTGTGTTCATGGATCTAAGAGCTTAGATCCATAAACACAGGTCAGTTAGTACAGCCTAGAGTCCAAACGAAACACGGAGAAGCTGCGTGTAGCACTTAGGCTGTCCACATTTGGAATAAATTACCAGAGGATCTTAGACATTCCCCAAATATAGCAATTTATTAAAACTAAGTTAAAAACACTTATCTTCTCACGTGCCTATGACTTTTTACTTAACCACATTGTTTAGCCTAATGACCTCCTATGTTTGTATCCTTATATGTATTTTATTATATTGTAATTTTATTTTCTTTTTAATAATTATTAATTTTCTAGTTTTCTCGTGGATAAGTATTGATAATAGCTGCTGTGGCTAGGGCAGACACCGCTAGCAGATTTGGCTAGGGAAGGTACAATGTCGCTAGTAGCTAATATGGTTAGGGCAGGCAGACAATCGCTAGCAGATTTGGCTAGGGCAGGAACATGCAGCTAGTAGCTGATGTGGCTAGGGCAGGCAAATACCGCTAGCAGAGTTCATTAACAGGGGCCATGGTAGTTAGAGGGATAAAGCAAATCTGCCTCTAGGGAATGGTTTACCTAGTTTTCTGTTGTTTCTTATTTAATCCTTTCATCCTTTGTTTTTCAAATTTGTTTAACTGTAAAGCACGAGTTGCACATTGTGTATGAAAGGTGCTATACAAGTTTATTATTATTATTATTATTATTATTATTATTATTATTATTATTATTATTAATAATAGTAAAGCTACAGGTGCAGTCATCTCTGTCATGGTAACATGTAGAACAATGTTAAGTGTGTACAATTAATATTGTTGTTCCTCAAGTGGTAGCTGGGACATAGCTGGTTTATATCGTGTGCTATAGTCACTTACAGTATACATCAAGCTAATTCAATTAGTGTGTTTAACGTTCATGTTTTAATCCCCAATTATAATGTATTTCAAATTAAAATTAAAACACTACTCCAAGTTGTGGAATCAAATTGTTGTAACTTTATAATATACGCACTACCAGCAACAGACATCGGTTTTGTAGACAAACACTTAATAATGTCACGTTAATTAAATACATGAAGAAAAAGAAGGTAAACAACAACAACATAGATCCATTTATGTTGATAAATAGGTAGATAAATAAAGGCTCCATGCAGTGCAAGGCCTTATGAAATGAGGTAAAGTGCGATTTAGTTAAATCATATCCCGGTGCAACAGGTGTGCGGACGTTAATAAATATTATTCAATCAATATGAAAGAAAAACAACCCCTGACCAGTTTGATGCTGTGATTAACCACTGGCTTAGCCTTTAAGCCTGGGTGTTCAAAACAAAAGGCAGTGTGCAAGACCTTAGCGGACCATTCAAAGCAACCACACAATGTGATGGTGAACAACGTCCACATGCCTATCAGTGTTGTGTGTGTGCGTGCCTGTGTACGAGCGTGAGCATGTGCGCATTAGTATGCGATAGCATGCGCCATATCGTGTCCTGTTCTGCACTGTGCAAACGACAGAACAGGGAAAGCCAGCCAGAACCAGACGTTTACTGCATCTGAAATATTATGTGCGAGCCTGTGTGTCAGTCACAGCCCTCTCTGGTGCGGTGTACCGTGCGGCACATTATGGGAGCCAACCCCCAACAGGTCCACACACACAGAGGCTTGCATGTGCATGTACACACACACACACACACACACACACACACACACACACACACACACACACACACACACACACACACACACACACACACTCTTAGGTTTAGGAGGTGCAGAACTGCTGAGGCTTGGACCAACTTATTAGTGTGAGATCGATGTGTGTGAGCTCTCCGCACTGGCAGGCGGGGAGGTATGGAGCGCGGGGGGTGTCGTGGGCATGCACGTTACAAGTGCGGCAAGATAGCGAGGGATGGAGAGAGCAGAGCTAAAAATAACATCTATTGATCAGACTTTAACCAGAATAGAGAGGAATAGAGAGGAATGTCAGTCAGTCAGTCACTCTCTCTCTCTCTCCCCCTCTCTCTCGACCCCCCCCCCCACCGGCCGCGCCATCAGCGTTGACGTCCTGTATCGAATCTGTATTCCCAGCAACTAGACTATCATCTCCCACCGACCTGCCTATCCAGAGAGACAGTTGCAGATGTTTGCTGGAGGATCAGCTCATCTGATTGGACGCCGCGCACTTAGGACAAGCAGCAGAAGTAGGTGGTGGTGCTGTGGGCACTGAAGGACTGGCAATTTGAGATGCTGCCTACTCATAGTCATATCTATGCTGCCACAGAGGTTGTGAATCACACACACACACACACTCACACGCACGCACGCACGCACGCACGCACAACCACGCACACACGCGCAGAAATAGGACCAGCAACGAGGGCTTTGCTCTGCCATATATACTTAGAAATATAAACACCCACCTGCAGCAAAATAAGGATGAGGGATATTTCTGTTACTCTCTCACACACACACACACACACACACACACACACACAGTGAGGCACTGAGACACACAGTGAGATCATCAGTTCTGTCTACAGGCAGGTGAGAAGACAAGTCTCCAGCATCGCAACACTTTCTATGTTGCGTTGCGAGAAGCATTAAGCTGACGGGGCCACAACAGCGGCCCATATCCTTAACAGCCAGGCATGCTGTGTGAGATCCACCTAATGGACTCCGTCTACTGTGTACGGCGGCTGTGCAGCTCGGCCAGAGACAGCACGCGTCTGTCTGGAGGTATGTCCTGCCAATAAATCTGTCTCCCTGAGTGTTTGTCCATTTGTCTGCGTGCCAGTCTGTCTGTCAATTCAGACGAGCGGGCCAGTACACCCACCCAGCTCTTCCACGGGGAACAGGATCGGATGATGGGCGTCGCTGTCAGGTGTCGTGGAGAGGAAGGTGGGGAAGGGGGGGTTGTTCTTCTCACAAGATGCACAGTAACCAACACACACACACACACACACACACACGCACACGCGCACACGCACACACAGGCGCCCATTATTAATAGAGTGGTGACCAGGAATATGATGCATTACAGAAATACACTCACTTGATGACGTAGTTTGCAAAAAATAATATACCGGTGAGAATTGTTTGCCCTTTTATGAGTACATAAAAAACCTCTTGACGTTTGAGGTATGCTTTGGATGCGGGAGAGGTGATTGTCCACAGAGTTTATGAGTCACATTTGGGGGAAGGGGGGTTGGGGGCATCTACTCGATTGATGATTTAGTCTTGAGACGTTACAGGAACACTCATAAGCCCCCCCACACACACACACGGGTACAGTAGAACCAGTCTCACCTTTAAACCCTATAGTAGCCCATAAATATGATATTTCTGTCACGTACGTCATTAGAAGCAGCCAGGCAGACGGCCTTTAAAGTATTAACGTGCCTGGAGAAACGTTATGGAAAAGATGGAGAGAATTGTTTGAAAAACTGCAGCATGAGAATGAAATGGGGTTTGCATTTAGAGAACAAAAGTCAAACGAGAGAAGAGAAGAGAGCAAAAGCACAGGGTGGATCATGTCCAGATCAGCGCTGTTAACAGTCTGGGCACAGTCTCAGGCTGCTACAGTAATGGGAGCAAAGAGGCAGGATTCAAAGTAGGTAGTGTGTGCATGTTGCATTGTTCCTATCTACTATGCTACTAGTGTGTGTATTAGATGTATGTATGTATGTATGTATGTATGTATGTAGTGGTTAACAGTGAGAAGGGACGGTCAAAGCCACACAATCTAAAAGAATATTGTGGAACAACCAAAACAGAAAATAATTAGAATACACAAGCACACGAAGCGAGGTCCTACAAAAAGGAATAAATTAAATCCAGAGCGCCACTGGGCCCCTCAAAGAAAAACGGTATTAACAATAAAACCCACAGAGGGTTGGATAGGTATGATCGTGTACAGTATATTCCACAACTATATTATTTTACTTGTTAAATAATCTTTTAGAGAGGCTGACCACACCTTCCCATTGACAATTCACAAAAACTGCATGCTCAACACAAACAAAATTAATGTTTGGTTACAGTAAATTCAAGACATGCACACAAGGGCTGTGCATCACATTTTATTCGCAAGTTGAATGTCGGCTCCTAACAATCACATAAACAATGTAATCAAGACATGTTTTTATTGTTTTACTTGTGAATGATGCGCACCTTCCGCCAGCTCGACATGAAAATGAAAGCTTAACGGGAAAGGTATTATTGGAAATGTGTTTTCACTGTTGATTTGTTTCACAGTTTCATTGTTCTTTTAAATTCAGTAACTGCAAAATCTTTCCCATTTAACGATTAACAGTGTTGGAATCGTGATTTCAATACTGACCGCGATTAGGAATTATTCCGTAATCGAGTAGCCCTAGTGTGTGCACATGTCTGAGTGAGTGGGGTATTTCAATATAGTGGTTAATGAGAGTAGGCCAAGTAGTTAGGTTAATCTGGACTTTTCTTCCCTGCAATAACATAACAGTACACAATCCTTCTATTCAGCGCGCACACACACACACACACACACACACACACACACACACATAAACCTGTCAACATTGTAGCGCAGCTGAAAGCTGTGTTTGGGACCAGACAAACACACATCTCAATCTAGTTGCTGTGAATGAATACACCGACTTATGGGAGGAAACAACTGAACTTGGCCATATGCCTGGTCATTACATCCTTCAGCTGGAGACGCACAAGCGATGCATACACACCCGATTGAAAGGGTTTTAAAACCCTGACGGATATGTTTGCCCATTTAAAAGTCAGCTGCAAACTTGGATCCATGATCAACAATCATTTGCTCAATTTTGGCAACGCAACTGCAAAGACGAAAATAAATTGCAGAGACTGCCAGAGAGAGTTGAAGATAGAAAGATCAGTAGGGGCGAAGTTTGGCGGGAGGTGCACAGCGAGCTCGAGGACGACAGTAGTGTACTCTATAATACTCATTAAGCTCTTTTTTTTATATTTAGTCGCAGTGGCAGACTACAAAGACAAAGTCTCTACAACTACGCATATCACTTTCTATATACGGTCACTATATTTGTTATTGTTGCTATTGTTACTACAATTATGCAAAAGTACTGTATATGTGCTAGATAGTGTGTTGTGTTTTTTTACTAGCTAGTAACTCAGTCCAATAAACTGGGAAGAACTACACCATCTTTGCTTACCTGTGCGTGTGTGTGCGTGTGCGCGTGTGTGCGTGCGTTGAGATGAGGTGAGATGAGTTAGCATACAATCACATGAACAAACACAAATTGATCAATTTGCTACTGCAGAGGACTGCAAGAGAAAGATGTCGGGGTTAAAAACCAGTGAGAAACGGAGTCATGCCCCTCTATGCAATGAGGCAGGACTCATTAGCAGCAGTGCAAACTTCATTAGCCAGGGCGTGTGGAATGAGTCACTACGGCACAGCCAAGTCAGCCCAAGAGGAACAGGTGGGATCTGCACTTGTGCATGTGTCGTGTTTCTTCACGCCCACGCGACAGAAGCAAAACGATGAGAATGCGTAATGCAAAGTGCTAATAAAAAAACAAAACATGCTAAGTGTGTGTGTTCGTTCTAGCTTGTGTTTAGGGGACAGTCTAATGACCACTGATCATCTGTGTTTGCACTCTGCCATCTTCCCTTCCAATCTGTCATTGTATCTCCATCAACACTGCAACCCTGCCAGGATTCTGGTGAATTATATCGGCAATAGACTGGGGGACCCCGTTAGACGCAGAGGGAATCAGCCTGGCATTAATTGTAAAGAACTAGTAAAGCGCTGCCGTCAATCTGGCTGGGTGCATTCTGTGTGTTGCTATATCCTGTTTATCCCTAGCAACAGCCTAAAAGACAAAGCAGATTTGGGACAAGAAGCTTCCTTCTTGTCGGGCAGGTCGAAAACCCTGCAGAAGTGGATAAGAAACTGTATAAGGAGGGCAAATGTCCAAAGAGCAGGGGATAAAATAAATATTAGCATGTTTTACCTATAACCTACTGGCCCCAATTAGCTTATTGTCCAGACACACATTGACAAAATGCATCATGCCTGTAGATTGACATTATGAAAGAAATAATATGCAGTGCAATCAATAAGAGCACACATTTGTTTTGAGTTAGAATACAGCTCTTACGGAGTTAAAATATAGATATTAAGAAGGTCACTAAGGCAGACTGTTACAATGTAGTTTTAGATATTTACACACAGTTCACCACATTATGTTAAAGTTCATCTTGTGAATATGCAATGCAATTATGTCATGTTACAGGACCTGCCTTCCTGTCATACACTGTACAGTACAGTAGCTGAAAGATGGATGCATATTGCCTGGTAAGACCATCTTGATTTTGCAAGCTCCACAATTTCTTACACTATGCATACTGTATCGGAACTCTAAAAATAATAATATTAGAGACAATGCCAATAGGCCTGCATCAAGCACTCAATTGTACTAGCCTCGCGAGACCATCCCGATCTCGCAAGCTTCAGTTTGACTTCACCTCGAGAATCACACTGGAGAGCTTGGAAATGGTTCAGGCCGGAGAACCTTCAATCAGCTTTGTACGCTATGGGCTTGATTTAGGTGTGATGAAGGCGGCTTGAAAATGTGTTTTCACACTTCTCCCGACTTTTCTCCTGCAAGAGTGGATAACAACAGGCTCTGCTGGTTCGCAGGTTCGTCCAATCACCTGCTAAGTATTTTTTGAAACCGTTTCAATGGACGGTTCCACAGATGGATGTGTCTAAAGATATCTGGCATGTCATGTTACGATTTGACCACCTTCAATGAATCCGAGGAAGACCCAAATGGGGAATATTGTGCGAAAACAGGTTCTTAAATGTTATCTGCACAAACAGAACTACCCACCACAAATGGTCAAAAAGTTGCCTGTTTAGTTTAGAACTTCCAGTACTGCAAACCAGAGATGCATAACTTGCAAAATCATGTGATGGGGGATTTAAAGTAAAAAATTGTACGCAGTGTGTTAAAATAGTGGTGGGACTTGGTGGGAAGTGCCTTTGACAAATGTCCTGACAAACGTCCACATGGTCCAGTTTGTTCTCTTGCTGTACATCTACCCAAAACAATGACAACATTTTTGTGTTTACATGTACACAGCATGCCGGACACAAAGTTCTGGAGGGTATTCCATGAAGAGAATTTAGCGAGTAAGCCGATAATATATTATTTATTTATATATGGTTTCTTTTCAGTATTTTCAATTACACGAAACTCGTTAAAGATGGTCAGAGCCTAGTTACTAGCAACATGTTCTGTTAATCTGTTACATCACCGGCTAAAGTCAAGCTTTCTCTGAGTTCTTGTATCAAGTCCAGGAACTCCGGAACAAAGTTCTGAGCTAATTCCATAATTGTTTTGAGTGATCAATGGTAAAACTTGAAATGAAAAAAATGAATTATGTTTATCCTGTTTACCAGCTATGCTATTGTCTGTAGGGGAACGTACATAATCTTTGTGTTACATTTGTGAAAAACAAACCATATATTTTGAAATTGATTTAAAAAAACCTAAGCCTATGTAGCATGGCACATTTGAATGAAATA
>JAODOY010000890.1:0-13321 GCA_025399855.1 Forbesichthys papilliferus | reverse complement strand
ATATTCATTTAGGTGAGGTGACAGAGTTCAAACTGAGGAAGGCGTCAGATAAAGCAGTGGTGTTCCAAGCCAGAAAGAAGAATGCTTCTCCAGCTAAAACACCCTACAGCAACCATGGTAAGGTACCTAAACAACGTGGGATACACACTTTTGTTTATTAAGTTAATAGTCAAATATTAATTGAGTATGCATTCTGCCATGGCACAAGTTTGCCTAGTACACTGTTCACAGATAATGTACGAGAAATGCTTATCCATATACTGCCAAATCAAATCAGAAGTCCCTGGTGGTTTCATGTTCTCTCTCCCAGCCCCACCTGCTTCCCCAAGACTGGATCTCAATGAGCCTTCTCCACACACTGATGATGATGATGATGATGATGATGATAAACATGAAGGAGATGACAGTGACGAAGCAGATATCAGGTCTTCGTCATTGAGCTCATCTCCCAGTTCCTCCCCAGCTTCTACCAGCTCAGTTTGTAAACCTGGTAGGTGTGTGTGCAGAGCCGTCGCTGGTGGGGTTAAAGGTGGTGACAATTATAAGGGGCCCCACAAAATCAAGCAGTTATACTATAGGCTATATAGTATATTATTCACCTGTTCTATGAATAATTCTAATATGCATCTTAGTTGTATGCCTGAGATTTTAATGAAAACCACAAAACACATGCAATTTATTGAAACATTTTACACATATCTGCTCCCCTCCCCTCATGATAAATTGTTCAGTCCAATCAGAAAGTGTGTTTTCTTCACACGCCTGTCGCATGGGAATGAGGTGCGCCACCTGTCATGGCAGGCCCGGACGTTACAACGCCGCATTAATGGCACCGTATATAACAGGGCAATATGGAAATAGTGGGAATAAGGGCAAAGGTGGATAAAGCCAAGAATATAAGATATAATACGGTAGCGTTGCTATAGCAACTATGTTACATTATGATTGTCAATCCATTGTAGAGTATAATACGCAGTGCAATCTTTTATTTAATACAACTGATCTATTGGTGTTCATGCCTATTGAGTGCCAATTACAATAATGGTAATGTTTTTAACGTAGTACACTGCCAGCAGGTAGTGAGAGCTAATAGTAGGAGCTAAGCTGCTAGTAAGTAACTACTATGTAGTGCATAATTCAAAGATTCTAACCCTGTTATGACCATTTGTGGTGCAACAAACATAAGTGTGAAAAGGGTCTATAGTTTACTATTCTCACTCTGTTCCATTCATTTGCACTACGTCACATAAGCATCGCTGGGCTGAACATCTGATACATATACCCTCGTAAGCTCAACAACTTTCTGGAAGTTGAGCAGTTGTCATACATTGTACACTAGTCCATATGATGTGGGTAGAGGGCGGTCATCATTTGTTTTTACAGGGGGCCCAGAATCCTCTAGCTACTGCCGTGTGTGTGTGTGTGTCACGTCACACTAACTCTCTTTTTGTCTAAACTAATTCCATTATATTGTTCTAATGTTTATGTGTCTCTGTTTGTAGTCATCATCCCTAATGCCAGAGACATCCAGGCAGCTAGGAGGCAGCGTCGAGCAGCACAAGGCAAGAAAGACTATATTTCCCTTGATGGGGACAGCCAGAGTTCACCTGGCAGCACCCCGGACCACCGCAGTAAGGATGGGAAACGTGCGGGGGAGGAGGAAGATGATGACGATGAGCTAGACGATTATGAGAGAAGGATTGCGTTTGCCCCGCGGTCAAAAGGCATCAGGGAGAGGATCGCTGAGAAATTAGGTAGGTGGGGGAGGTGGGGAGTTTAAAAGGTCCAGACGGCGACCGTACGTTTGGTCAACATTGGTGGTTGTGTGTTCCAGGAAGCAGTGATGGCAGTTTGTCTGACTCTGAGAGAGAAGAGCGGGAGCTGTGGGAGGAGACTCAGATCGAAAAGGGAGTCAAGAGACGCCCAGGGGAACAAGTGAGAGGACGTTTGTTGCCATCCCAATCCTGTGTTAATGCAACTCATCTGTCTGTAATACCAGTGTGAACCACTGGGTGTGCCTGTGTCACCCAAAGAGGCAGCTGGCACACCCAGAAATCAAATGCATTGTTAGAACCTTGCTAATAGGTTTTGGATGCTATTATGGTTTAATTACTAATTCTAATAGCCCAAATGTTCATTCTAAATGTCTTTAGTCAAAAACAACAACAACATCCATCCACAGTTAAAAAGTGTAGCTAGTGCACGACTTTGTTGACTGCGGGCATCACACGGGAGACGGTGTAGTAGCTGGTGTCGTGCCCAAAAGTACCATTCTAATTTTCCTTCCATACCAGAGTCCATCAGGCAGTGAAAATAGCAGGCACAGTAGCAGCAGAAACAGGAAAACTAAGGCCATACAGAGGAAGAGGTCAGGGGTCAAAATACCAAAGTCCTTGGCTGAAGTCACCGTGTCTATGGTTAAGAAGCGGATCACAGGAATGTCAGTCCCTTACAATTATACAATATTTAAATGTAGTGTTTTAGTTAAGGAATAATATTTAAATGTTTTATTTTTTATATTTAATTTTGTATTTTAGTTTTTATTATTATTAATTTAAAATTGTGTTCATATTTATTTAATAATTTAACAGTGACGTGTGTGTATACACTGATATAAATAATAAAAGCTTTAGTTTGCGACTATAAACCGCTCTGTTCCAGAATATGATAAATACTTTTTTCTGTTTTGTCATCCTGCCCAGGTTGGATTCCTTGAAGGAGGTGCATAGAGCACGACAGGCTGAGCTCAGGAGGATGGAGGTGGACATGGAGAGTGCCAGAACCTGCTTAGAGAACCTGGAGGAGAGCTCCTCAGAGAAGCAGCTGAGATTCTACAGGGCAATGACCTTTTATGTGCACAACCTAATGGAATGTCTACAGGAGAAGGTTTGAATGAGATGTGATACAGTACATTATTATTAAGGGTCTAGCCACGAAGTAGCGGAGCTCTTATTGATATGGTATGTTTTCTTATTATTATTATTCTGTCAATGGAAACCCCTAGAGAAAAAAAAAGTTGTGAATTTTGACACACACATACATAGCCTAGTGTCTCAACATTTCTGACACTCAACTGGCTATCGAAGTTGAAGGCGAAGCCGCCAAACAGGAAGTTGGCCCATCTCGTCACTCTTTCTAAAGTTGAAAATGGAATATCTCAGGAAGTGTACATTTGAATTTGTTGAAACTTGATAGGACCCTTCAAACCTAGGTCCCTTTGCCCATCAATCAAAAAACCGCCAATCAGGAAGTGATGCTGTATCTTCGACACGCCTTGGAGTGAAACTTGATAGGCAACCCATGCTCAGTGTGATGACCCTTCCCAACATGTTTCATGGCAATGTCTCCTGTCGTTTCTGAACAGTGCCCCCCTATAATTTCAAAATCTGTTCACAATTCAAGATTCAGTTAATAACTTTTAAAAGTCCTTAACTGATTTTCAAATATTTCATTAAATTCAACAGGACCTCCTGAATCCAATGCACCATGTGACGTCATAATGCATCTAATTAGTTTTTTGACAATTTTGTATTTTCTTTTGATATTTCTTTTTCTAATATCTCTTTCAAATATTTTCTGATCTTGGTAAAAATATGCAGAGGTTGACTTTAGATCAAGCTTCACAAAGTTACTTTTTTAGACTTTTTTTCTTTTATTTTAAACAGTTGCGTAATAACAGGCTTTTGATCTTGGTGGCGAAGCCTCATAACAGGAAGTGGCGGTATCTCTGCTCCATTTGGATTGATCAGAGTAGAAGAACAAATAACTACTAGTACTATTACCTGTTTCTATGCGGGAATGAATATGTAGAAAATAGACTTGCATGTTTTATTTTAGGTGGTGGAGGTCAACTCATTAGAGCTGCAGTTGCACACTCTTCTAGCTGACCAGATGGAGGCACTGTTGTCACAAAGACAAAAGGCTCTCAGAGAGGAGGCTGCCCGGCTGCAACAACTTAGCTGTAAGTCTGTTTGCTTTGTGTATTTGTGTACTCATCACTTTATATACCTTATAGTCTTTTAGTCTAGTTTATGTCTCCTCTTCCTTCTAGATAGCACAGAAGAGCAGCATGAAGACTCTATCAGCGGAAACCAAGGGTGAGTGCATGACTATAAATAATTAAGGCTATGGCAGACTTATCTTCCCCTCTCTGAAGGTTTTTTAACAGGGTACTTAAGGGACACTCCTCGAGCAAGGTAAAGCCTAAATGCCTAAGTAATTGCCTGCTTGTTTGAAACACAACTACCTGTTTCGATATTGCAGGGTTTAACCAAACAGCATTGTTGATTAAAACAAACCACAGTATAATGGGGAATTTATACGTCTTTGAAATAAGTCAGTCAATGTTCTTATGGCCGCTTTAATGGCATTATTTTGATACTAACTGTGCCAGTGTCTGGTAACGCATGTATCAGTGATGCAGGTGCTGGAGGAGATGAACAGCACTGTGATGACTTTCCTGAAGACACACAGCCTGCACCAGAGGAAGATGAGCAGCTGCAGAAGAAGAGAGGTGAGGAAGATTCATATATTTTCAATAGGCCTACCTCTCCCTGTAACATTCTAAAATCATTAAAAAAGTGAATCTGTCTACATTTAATTTAATTAAAGGCAGGTTAGTTATTCTCGAGGTCACAAGTTATTGTGAGCTGTGTTCACCACTTTCTTCATGTCCCTATCTATGGAGCCAGGGCTGTGTAGTATCTGAATTGTTTTTCAACATGCAGAGAACGGTATGCTAGTAAAATGCGAGGAGGTAACTGCTGCATTTGACAAAGGGTATTATCTTACAATTAGCTTGCAATAGCTGACTATGCTTTTAACTGAAATTTCTTGTTATTTTGTGTACATGCCAAGGTGTAAGTATATATATTATATTGCTAGCAAATTAAGTTGGGACATGTTGAGAAAGGGAGGGGAAAACAAAACAAAATGTTTTGCTCGGAGGGAGAAAACTGTTCAAATTAAAACTTCAAATAAATGTGTTTTTTTTATTTTTTTTTTCCCGTTCCCCTCTTTTCTTCCCAAGCGGAGGTCCTGTCTCAGTCACAGTCCCTTTTTTCTGATGTCCGGGAAGAGTTCTCTGACGTTAAGAAGATCCTGTCCCGCTTTGAAGAGTGGCGATCGGCCTACTCTGACTCCTACCACAGTGCCTACATCAGCCTGTGTCTCCCCAAGTTACTGAACCCCATCATTAGGTATCAGCTGCTGCCGTGGAACCCATTAAAGGTACTCTGATGCTCAGATGCAGATGCTCACATGCTCACATGTAACCGTTTTAAACGAGGGCATTTTTGGTGTGGCAGGATACCAGTGAGGACTTTGAAGCTCTTCCATGGTACAGTGCAGTGGAAACCTTCTGCCATGGCCAGGGCTATGAAGAGCTAGAACATAGTGATAGACAGACCCTGCCAAATGTCATAGAGAAGACACTTCTCCCTAAAATGACAAGTAAATATGTTCTCCCTTATACACACACACACACTGTTTGTGATTGTTGCATTTTGATGTTAAATACTTCTCATGAACTCTCTCTTCTTAGCCTTTGTGGAGTTTTTGTGGGACCCTCTGTCACGCCATCAGTCTGTGTGCTTGTCTGACATCTGTCACAGACTGCGAGAAGACCATGCAATCTTCCAGGGAGAGCAGAGTAAACCGGTGAAGGTAAGCATATCCGCGGGGTGGTGATGCACTATTGAAGACCTCCACTGTGCATCTATTCTGTGTGAAGTGTCCTCAGTGGAAACATTACCATCCAGAATCCAGACTTTCCCATTCTATCAGAATAAAAATAAACTAATATGGTTATAATACAGGTCTGAATTTCTCTTAGCGGTCTTCTATTTGGCAGCAAAAAGTATACAAAAGTACTTGTCAAGACAGTTTATTGACTTACTAGAAAATAGTGTTCATCAAACATATTTTCTAACTCCCCAATTGCATGCTGTGACTTGTTAAGAACCATTGATTTGTTGTTTACATTAGTTTCTCTTGCAGGTGTTTGTGGAGGCTGTGCTCAACCGAATGAGGATATGTGTGGATGAGGACGTGTTCATTCCACTCTACCCCAAAAAGTTAGTCTTGATTATGATAGTAATATATTTCAGAATTACAGCCCAAAATCCTTCCAGTTAAGAGATTACATGCAGAGTGCTTCACAAGGAAAGCAGAATAACAATAATAAAATGCCCCCCAATAATATAATGATTTTAAGAAACAATATATTACATGTTAACAAGGATAAAATGTTATAAGGTAAATGAGAAATGTGACAGTTATTGATTTCTCTTACCACTCCTACTTATTTTTCTTTTACCCATTAACTTCACATGCCATATGAATAGTTGTCATATCTCCCGTGAAATTAAACTGAAACTCGCGAGGTCAGGATGGTCACATGAGGCTAAGTACTCATGGCAACTAGTGGTATTTATTTAGCCTGTTTTAGTACTTTCCTTAGTATAGCACACTATCACTTAATCCAGAGTATCTGTGCATGCAGATCAGGGAAGTATGCTATTGCTATTCAAAGACCTCCTAACATGTTGGCATTGGGCACAATGACGATCACAACAGTGACCTTTCCTCAGCTGTCATTGTTCACAGTGACTGCAGAGTTGTTTTACCAAGAGAACACAAAGAAGTCATGGTTCTGTTTTCACTTTGAAGGTGGATGGATACAAGGGAGAGTAATGACCTCAGGCTTTTTCCTTTTTTAATTCAGGTTTTTGGAGGACAGAACAACTCCACAATGTCGCTTCCGAGACAAACAGTTCTGGACAGCTGTGAAGGTACAATAATGATGCCTGTATTATAGCTTCCTGATAAAGTTAATGTTTGGTATTCAAATATAATATGTGTATGGAGGCACAATGTCTGAAATGTCATGCAAGGCACCCCTGTCCGATCCCTGACACGATGTGAGCATTTTTGTGAATAAGAACAACCCCTTATTTAATAAAAATGTGGAATGCATTTAAAATGTGCTTCTAGAATACACCATTGTGAAGAAAAAAAATCCTTGGTGTTAAATGGTGTTACTACACCCCCCCCCTTCCCCCCTTTCTATAGCTATTGACCAACATGGGGAAATGGGACTCTTTGCTCCCTGAGTCTGTATTGAAGGAGCTAATGTTGGACAAACTCCTGAACAGATATTTGATGATCACACTGCTCAACCAGACAAACACCAGTAACACAGTCTGCACTTGCAAGAAGGTATTCACTTTTCTTTGTTTTTAGCATGTCTATTTTGTATCTTTTAAGTGGGTAAGATGGTTTTTATGATTTCACAAGTATTTTAAAGCCTCACATTTGACCACTGTATTCTTATATAGCCTACATATATGTGCACAATTGGAATTCTATACACACTATTCCAAGATTGTCTGACTACCCTGTACTCTTCTAATCCTACTCATTTTCCCCTCTATCTTTGCTTGCAGATAGCAGAGGGTCTGCCTGTTTCTTGGTTCAGGGGAATAAGTGGGTGTCTGCCTCAGCTCCAGTCTTTCAGCAACCACCTGATTCAGACAGCTCACTCTATCTGCAAAGACCAGTCATCTAAAAATCCTAAAACAAAGTAATATGCATGTCATAAAAAAAAAGTTAATTCATTTTGTGAATTGTACTTTAATTCTTGAGTAGACACTTGTCAAGTCTTTATAAGGCGATTTCAATCTTTAGTTTTATTCTTTATAATTCATTATACTGTTGACATCATTTTACTGCAACCATTCATCAGTTATTTATAAATAATTAGAAGTTACATTATTATCTTAATTATTCTTTAACTTTAACTTATAATGTGGGTGTTGTTTTCCTCTGTAGGTCTGCTGTACTGGAAGTTCTGAAAGTTCTCAGTAGTATCAGGTCGTTTGATTCCATCATGGCTATTGCTGAGAAATATGACTACCAAGACCTCATATACACTCATCAGCTTCTAAACCAGGATGGAGAATGAATAGCAAACTGCAGAGCTGTAACAGCACCTTCTAGCTGTTACTATACGCCAATGAACCACACTGAACCACCATATGTCACCATATCTAATTAATCTCTTTACGAAGCATGAACAACTGGGCAGTGGTGTCGTCAAATGGTGGAATTTAATGTGTTTGTATTTTATTTTAAAATACAGTAGCTCTTCTAAGATAAGTTAGAAAGTGGTACTGTGTAACTGGCGGGGTATTTCCATATGGAGTGTATACCTGCAAATATGCTTAATGAAATCCAGTATTGGTGTTTCGCTTTCAATTCCTATGAAATTCAAGGGTATACTTGACTAGACCAGTCAACAACTCTAAAGTACACCAAATATTTAGAAATTATAAAGTTAATTTGCTATTACATTATCAAGTGAAAATTTTCAATTTTTCTAGGACTGTTTTCCATCATGATGTATCAGGTTTTTAATAAATACATGTTTTAATGTATTCTCTTTGATTTGTGTGTTACTCAACTATTTGTCCAACATTGGGTAAAGCAATGTACAATTAGGACAAAATACATTAATTTTAAACAACCTTCAACACCACCACTAGCAATCTGCATACAATTGTCCACTACTTTCCCAATAGAGATAATTAAAAATTCTTGTCTGTCAGTTACTTGGTGGATTGTGTATTTAGTTCCCCCATTGGTAGGCCTTGTGTAGAGAATATGTAAAGCAAAAAGTACTAAATGTGAGTGCTAGTGCACTCTGGTTACCACCACATCATCCAAGTGGATGCATATGGGTTGTGGTTGTGGCAGGAACCCTATAACATTACAGTACAGTGCCAAGTACTTTGAAATGCTAAATATGTGTAATGGCCCTTATTAAAACGTGTGTTATAGTACAGTCAAGTTTCTCCTGCATTGGAAGAAATCAGTATTCTCTTCAATGAGTCAGAAATTGGCAGAGATTACACAAAAAGGGACCCATTTTCAGTTTAGTCAGAATTATTTATCAGTGGAAAAAGACCAAACCAAATGAGCAAAAATAACCCAAACAAAGCAAGCTGTCAGGACATGTCATGCACGCACACACACAGGTTTACAGTCCAATGCTTTAGTTACTGCATCAAATGCATATATGTGAGATCTGGTTTACTCTGGTGCTTACATCAAACAAGCACTAATTATATTTCACAAGTCTCATTGTTTTATGGGACTCTGTATCTATGTCACCGCTACAAAGGTCAATGGGTCGATAATTGCAACAGTCCGTTCAAAAATATCTTCAGGTAAATATCAAACAGGCTGGGACAAGTTAGCAGACAGAACACATAAGCTATATGTCTACTCTACTAAGCCAATAGAACTAAGAAAACACAGGTGCCTTGAAAGCCATGATATGAGGCCAACAGTTACAAATATTGTAATTGTACCAATGTTTATAGACAACAGTATTTTACCAACATACTGTCTGAATTATACATTCATTGAATTTAATAAGGAATGCTGTTTATTTCTGGGATGTCAATGTTTCCCTTCAAGGGTCAGGGGATGTGGTCACACTAGGGCAAACGTGGCCCATAGCTGCTAAACTATTTTAAAGTCCTAGGACAAGTATATATATCTGCTACTGACCATTTAACGAGTGTCATTAACCGGTTCGAGACAAATGGGGACTGGCATGTTTCTGACATTAAAACCAGAAGAAAAAAATATGTTTAAACCTTTATGGAAAATGCTGTACAACTCCAGCGTACAATCTTTTCACCTTCCACTTCTGGCGTCAGAAACATTCCATCTCCCATTCGACTGTAACTTAATTAAGCGCTGAAGAAGACCTGCAATCATTTTGAGGTTTCATTGACTGTGAAGTGGATGCCATGTTTGTTGAGTCGGTCAATCAGGGTGGTTTTGGCAAAAACTGCTCCAGGAGTGTACACTCCTCCACTGGGAAAAAATATGGAGAAATTACAGGAATGAGAGTTAGAAAAATAAAAGAACAAAAATGGAATGGCAAATGCAAAAAAGTTGATGTGAACGAGAAGGAAAATAAATATTCATACACTACTGCAACACATGTAAACCAATGTTTAGAAAGCTAGACAAACAATTAAAGGCTGTATTTTGTAACTCACTTTTTCGGCAGGGCCTTGGGTTCATTAAGAATGGTGAGAGCAGCCTGCACCATGGCGATGGGTGTGGCCACATATCCAGCCTCTGGGTGAGTGCAGACACACAACACACAGAGGGGTTTACAGTTATATCCTATACACATCACTGAGACACCTTGTACAGTATACTTCCATAGTCAGGCTTTCAACATACATGTATTAACATACTGTCGGTAGGGCATAATAATTAAACTGTAACTACATATCTATTCATGTTTAAATGTTGGGCTTCACTGAAAGTAAATACCATCTGTATTTGACCACAATTTGAGAGTTCACGTATTAGTATTAAATCAGTATTGGGTAAAGCAGTGGTATCCAACCCTGGTCCTGGGAACCCACTGCCCTCATGTTATAGATGCTGCTCTCCTCCAACACACCTGATTCAAAGCAATGGCTCGTTACCAGGCTATCTGGCTCCTGCAGAGCACGATTCATCTGAATCAAGTGTTTTGGAGCGCTGTCAAGTATTCCTTGCACACGTGCACTTAGAAATCACGGTTACTATGGATGGGAATCTGTAAGAAGTCAGATTACCTGGTCCCTGAACCAGTGTGCGGATCTTGCTGTTGGGTTTTCCTTGGGGATCCTGTCCTTCTGTGTAGCCCTCTCCGTAGAAGGCAAACTGGAACGAGCAGCCCTCCATCTAACACACAGATAATATGCACATTTGTCAATAGATCAAAAAAGTAATACTTATGCATCTATTGTAGGCCTATACACAGTAGTCGTACAGTACTTCAACACATTCTGTTAGTATGGTCACCTGAGCAGTCATCAGAGATAACGTGGTTACTAAGCATCGTACCATTACATAGCAACATTCCATTACATACTTGCTAAGTAAATCTAACATAATAGAGCAGAAAGGGCAGATGGATCATTGTAAATAAGTGGATGAACACAATGGGAGTGTTATGAAGCAGAGGGGTCTGTGGCTGGAGATAATACCACAAGATAAAAAACTTGCTATGACTATTTATAAAAACAAAAAGCAAAATGTAAACACTACCTGCTTTCTGGTTGGTCCAGCCTTGGAGAAGAAGCCAAAAGAGAAGAACTCTGGGTACTGGGAAAGGAGGTACAGTGAACAGATATAAACACCAATGTCTCTCAGATATTACACATCATCTTATCTTATCCATCTAGTTTATTGCTGATAAAAAGTCCCTTTTACCTTGATGAGTAGGTTGCGTCCAAAGCTGAACTTGGCCAGAAACCAGAACATCATGCCAGCAAACATCAATTTGACAAGATTACCAATGCCTCCAACTCCTGCATATGCCCCATATTGGACCTGGGGGCAAGAGGGAAGAGAACGGTTGGCTAAAGAACCATAAAGAAACAAGGTGAAAATAACTAAATAAAGAGAAATTGACTTACTGGTGTGTGTTGATATTCTTCCACCAGGAAACGTTGAGTTCTCTTCACTACAGAGGGGTCAGCTCCCATGAACGGCATGGCATACTGATGGATCTCATTACTGAAGAACAGGGCGCCCCTGGACACAAAGAGCCATACAGTGATCAGAAAACATGTGTACTTATTATGGGACATTGGTATATTGTATAGCCTAGTCTATTGTATTTAAGAACTTCCTAGATGAGCTCCCGCATGCTTGTTTGGGATGTAGCATTTTGCTAATAATGGTAAAGTCACTACAGCTTACCAAGCTAGCTAACCATTGGGCAAGGAAATGTTCTGCTGCCAGTGTAAAAATAAATGTGGTAATTACTTAGCATACATAACAGCTAAATTAATTAGAATAATTATTATAAAAATCACTACAGATTCATACTGTGTTATTCCATTGTGTTACCTGCGTTTGAGCTTGGAGCCAACAGTGGGGAGGGGCTTGTGATTAAACTGCCTCCTTAGAGTCCGGAGCTTTCCACTGTCAGCCATGCCATAAATGGCTGACTGCCATGTACCGTCATGGATACACCCTCCCTGACCGAGAGAAGAAGCGATAGAGACACGCACGCGCACTTGCACAAGCACGCACGCGCACGCACGCACGCGCACACACACACAGAAATACACTAGCCCGGGCCCCTTGTCCTGACATTTCTTCCACCCAACAAGTTATTAAACGTTGTATACATAGAACCTTGTTGCCTGCCTACATTGTTGTCATATTTGTGATTCCACATAACTGTCCTAAAACATGCATACTATTATGTTAATACTGCATGATCAATGCAAAGCACAAGTGCCGGGGGCGGGGCGGGGCATAACAATTTTGCCTTTGTCTTAGTTCCTGATGGTCGTTGGCAGCATATTGTAAAGCAGTCACATACCTCAGGTCCTGAGCTGGCGGTCAGGAAGCTTTCCACTGATGTCAGTGTCCCTACAGATGCACAGACACACCTTTAATCTCTAACATCATATGACAGCTATGCTTGATTTAAAAATAACATAAGCAGCATAGAGAGAGAGAGAGAGAGAGAGAGAGAGAGATTGTTTAAAGTTCAGTTTGTGCATGTTTTGATACAGTACCCTTAAACTGATCCTTGGTGTATATGACTCCCATGTCAGCGGGTATAGAGTCAAATCCACAACTTCCTACGATATATACTCCATTGTCAGCAGCTTTATTGTGGTAGTTCAGTTGCATGCCCTCAAGAAACTACATGCAAACAAATGCACAGAGACAAAATACATATTGTTTGTGACGCACAGTTCTTTTAAATTGTTAGCTTATGTGAGTGAACAATATTTGAAATCTGTCAATCACCATAAGTAAAAATGTCTCTTCAGAACATTGCATGTAAATAATGCAAGTATATTTATACTTGGCCATTTGATTATACTCAGATATGTTATGATACAGAAGTGATGTAATGACAAATGATATAAGCAAAACCCAAAATTTTCCATGCCTTAAATTACTACTTTGATTTTTAAATTAACATAGAAGGTGCTCTGCTTACCTGAGGTTCTCCACAGATGTCAATACAATGGGCTCCATTCTCCACACATGCTTTAACCACTGGCTCACCAAAGAATCTATACTGTACACACAAACGAATACACAATCACACAAAGACAAAACTCTTGAAAATAGAATTATGAGTTTTCCCTTTAAATAAACTATTAGGTGGATATCTAAAAAATGAATTATATTTTATTAACACATACACTACCGTTCAAAAGTTTGGGGTCACTTAGAAATTTCCTAATTTTTGAAAGAAAAGCAGTTTTCTTCAATG
>JAODOY010000889.1:0-13321 GCA_025399855.1 Forbesichthys papilliferus | reverse complement strand
GAAGCATAACTTGAGTGACAGCAGGAGCTGAAAGCTAAGTTCTGCATTGTTAGCACGAACCATCGGTGTGCTGCGATTATAGGTGAAGACACCCAGGACAATAACACAGAAAAGTGTTCCTAGCAAAGAGGCGGTTGTCAAGGAGATGCCCAGGGGCTCACTGTAGGAGAGGAAATCCAAGACCTTTGGGAGACACTGGTCACGCTGGGAATTGGGCCAAAAGTCTTCAGGACATCTGATGCACTCTGTGGAGCCTGAAACATTTTCTTTAGTTGTTTGTATGTATGTATGTATGTATGTATGTATGTATGTATGTATGTATGTATACTCCATCTAGCATACATATGCAAGGAAGATTATATGATAACATTTACCAACCAGTCTTATTGCTGATTTCCCCCTCAGAACAAGTGACACAGTCAAAGCAGCATACAGGTTCCCCCTTCCTTCTGGCCATACGGGTGCCAGGAGGGCAGCTCTCACTGCACACTGACCGGGGGGGCTGTGTAGAGAATGGGTATTAACATATAGTGGTGGACTATTAACCAAAACAGGTTATTGTTATAGAAGCATATTGACCTTTTTGGATGCAAAATTCCAGAAGATGTTGTCTTCATGGAGCATCAGTTCATCACCCGTGGATGCTGAACTCTTAAAAACACCCACATGTTGGACCTTTGTGCTTCCATCAGGAAGCCACTGCCAGTTCATGATATCATAGATTGGATCTGCATCACCGTTCTCATCAAATGACACTTGGTCACCAAATGTAGTTGTGAAGTTGACCTTGTCCAAATAATACACAAGCTAGACACATGGGAGAGAAAGCAGACAAATGAAAGATCAAAATTCAACACATCAAATGCTAAAGTACTTATGTGGGTCAATATGGTTTTCTATCACTAGATGTCAGACTAGTTGCACCAGCATCTCTGTGTGGGCCACACACACATACAAGCAAGCTGTGATATTATGTGCCCTGGGTGATGACCCCTGCCTCTGTATATGTCCATTTAGATTGTTCACCAATGATTTCTGACAAAACCACGGTCTCTTTTCCGTGATATCTTTGACAAATCTACATTGCCTGTCTATCACATACAGTATATGCTTCAACTAGCTAGAACACAAGTGATGTCAGCTTTAGGTCTGACTTCTACAAAATGGAAAAATACCAGATCAAACAGCAGGCTTACAAACATAATATAGGAGAGGAAACTGATTTCACACCTGCCATGGCTGTAGACTGTGCAGGCTGGCACAGCTTTGCCCGTTGAAAGGCCCTCTACCTGGCACACACTGCATCATGTCATGAAGGGCATGTGCCAGGGCATACACAGCCTTGTACACGTTGTACTCTGGTCTGAGGTCTGACACGTCTAAGAAGTCAATGTCCACATTTCTAAGGTCCTCCTTCCCTGTGCACATCTTTCCTCCAGCAGACAACCATTCTGAGGAAGGTGGGGTGAAGTTACACTCAAATGTGTCCTCCCAGAACTGCCTTACCTGTTTAAACACATACAATTAAAAAACAAAAATGTTAAATTTCATATATATAAATAAATAAATAAATAAAATAAATAAATACATATCTATATAGACTGCTTTGTGTATATATAGACAAATATATACTGTATAGACAAATCAAACATCAAGATAAAATTCTCACTAAGTTATTCTCATGGTTGTTGTAAGAGTTTTCAGGTTGTATACTTGATAGGAACTCCAGGAGACCTTGTATCTCCCCACGACGTATAGCAATACCCAGAGTACCCCCCAGGTATGGCATGAGACGTGAAGTCTGAAGTACAGTGGCAGTTGTCCAGGCTTCACTGGCCAACCACTGCAGCCCTGTAACATTCTGCTTTAGCACCTGTAAGTTTGTTATTATATATCACTACAACATCCAATGGCACGATTGTAATATCTACTCGATTACTGATTGTACTACACTCTATAGGCAATTTTCTTCATGTGCACAATTAGAATTTATTGTGTTTTACAAACTAGTAAAATGAAGTCGGAGAAAGTAAATATTATGAATTGTATTTAAATCAAGATGTATTCTTGATCAAGAAATGTATATGGTGTGATTCATACCAGGGCTATTTTAAAACAAGAGAGAATATCCTCTAAATTACTCAAACAAACTTAACCCTTCCTGGCCGTTTAAAATTGTGAATTCCCAAATCCCAAAAAGAAAGTCCTCAACCCATACCTCTTCCATTAAGTTAATAACAAGGCTCTCGTGTGCAAACACAATGACAACACGAGCTGTGGATCTCCTTATCACACTGACGATCCTCTGATATTCAGATGGGTTGTCATCCCCAGGCAGAACCTCTAGATAGGCCAGACAACCTCCAACATACTGAGCCAGGTCTGCCTGTATAGATCGGGCAGCATTGTTTCCATAGTCATCATCACTGATCAACATGCCTGCCCACGTCCAGCCAAAACACTTCAGAATCTGGAGCATGGCACGCACCTGATGGAACAGAGAGGGTGGGAGGAATTGTGTTGGACAATTCTGGAAGTCTTAAATATTCCACATTGCTTTAACAATGGTCATTATCTGATAACTCCTATTCCTGGTGGTTAAAGTAAAATACATTCATCTATGAAACTGACTTAGCATGCATATATAATTTATCACAAATAATATAAGAGAATGCACAAATTATCCTTACTGATTAATTGACAGGTATTGTCTTCATACATTGTTTTGCTAGTAGAGATTTACCTGAAAAGCATCACTTGGAATGGTTCTAAAGAAAGATGGGAACCTCTGCCGGTCAGTAAGGCAGGAACATGTGGCAAAGAAACTCACCTACAAGGCAAATGTCATAATCAAAATATGTCTGAAGAACATTAAAATTATCTTTTGTAAGTGAGTAAATCTCCATGAAACTAGACAAACGCTAATTAGATAGCACTGTAATACATTCTAAACTTACCATGGGCACTCTGTACAAACCTAAGACACTAGAGATAGCAATAGTACGTGTTGAGGAAGAATCACCTACAATCCCCACCACTGGTGGTGACCCTAAACAGTTATCATCTAATTGAATCTGCTCTTCTGCGCCACTAACCAAGGACAACGCAACACGGAATCCAATTCCTAGGTTGCCGCAGTTATCATACACACTGTATCCCAGAGTCACATTTGGTAGCAGTTTGTTGTTTCTGTTGATCTCATCAATTGCAAATGCCATGGTTTGGGCCTGCCTGAACCCTAAAATATCAAAACTAAAAGAAGAAATGTCGCAGAATGTTATTTGATAATGCAGTTAAATAAATAAAAACAAAGTTAACATTAGAAAATTATTCATTCAAACATTTAAAATGAATTAAAGCAAAATTATATTAAAATAATGTTTCCACCACGTCTTGCTTTCAGATATTTTCTCAGATAGACTCACCCATGACATTTGGGCTCCTGTGGTTCTGAAGTGAAAGAATGCTCGGGAAAGACAGTAAAAAAGTGTATTTCAAACAGCCCACCCAGAATTACATCCCCAGCCTTGAATAGCCTATTAAGATTAAACTGTCCCTGTGCCCTACAAGTGGGGGAAATGGAAGAAGACAATTGTCTGGAGAACAAAAACAATATCAAGGTTAAACATGGGTACACAATCTGATCTAAGGTGACCCTCATGATTCCAAATTCTGTTAGGCCTTGGGCCCATTCATCTAATTTTATAGTCAATGCTTATTTGGTGATCACGTCATTGTTTAAGCTTGAGCATTTCCTACAAGGACAAGAGCAGAAATGGGGGCAGGGCCTATATGTTCAAACCTATACAAAATCAAATGTAATTCTATATTTTAATACATCTAATTTTTTTAAGTTAGTTGTTGACTTTTGCATTTTAAGCAAGGTATGCATTTAATTCACAATCTAGTTATCAAACAATTGTAATAAGCAAATTTAGAGCTGGCATATCATTAACTGGCCTCATCCTAATTTGCCCACTAGGTGGTAGCAACACATTAATTATCTGTCAACAGGACGGCGCCCAATGATTTTTAATTTGAGTTTGTCTTCGTGCTACTGTACGTAGGTTGTGAGACACAAAAGGGCAGGATAAAATCAGTGCATCTTTATCCCTTAAGCCACAGTAAGGGTACATGGGGTACATAAAATACAGTTGTAAAATACAGTTGTAAAGTACAATGGCACTTCTCTTTACCATCTTGTCCATCCAAATTATATCTGCATACAGTGCAAGACATCTGATTGGTTGGTGCAATGCAATAAATGACAAACATGCATTAACAAAAAAATGTATTAATACATGCACAAATACATCCAATACCATCTACCACGGTAGCCTATATGATATTTATTATCACAGTAATTCTTTTTTTGTAGAAACACTAGATCAGTAAGAAACAGACGTCTACAAAACTGATATCCATCTCTACTAGTATAATTACAGTGTTGAAGCTTTTTTTGCTCTGACATGCCAGATAGATTGTCCATCTGTGGAGCCGTCCATAAAAACAGTTTCTAAAGGACAGGCACTTTCAAAAAACATTTGGCAGTCATAATACAATGATTTCTAGGCTTTCCAGACTCACGGCAAGGTCAAACTGAAGATCGTGAGATTGGGATTGTCTTGCAAGGCTAGAGAGATCCCCCAACACATTTCAGAACAAACTTTTTTGTGCAAGTAAAATTATATTTTCAAGATGTGCAAGAAAGAAACAGGCAGATTAACAGTGGGGATTCAGCCCTAACAGAGCGTAGAATAAACCAGCTGCTGCAGATGGTGCAGGGTTGTTGACGGTGTCAGATTACTGACCGTGAAAAACGAACAAGTCCTGCAGGGCCCTTGGTTTTTGGGGGCCCTTGGCTTGCCCCGCGAAGGGCCTGGAATGAATAGATTGTACTGAATTTGGGAAGGCGATTACTATGTCAAGGAAATCATATTAAATTGGTGAAATACATATTTACAGGGACATACAGTACTTGTAGGAAATGTATTCAGAATTATTATAAAAGAGATGTTAAAAGAAATAGAAGCGTTGTTGTGTTTACAGTAACATACACTATCTGTTAATATTCACAATTATGCCCCAGGGAGGCAATGCAATAACAACCAACTGGACTGGTATCACACTACACTTTACACAATGCACTGTTTTCTAAAGGAATCCATTTGGGGAAGGATAGTTTAGTTCTCTGAACATATCACTCCTGCCCAGAAGGTCATGTGTTAATGTGTCACTGCTCCCTTCGGGGATGGGTTAAATGCAGAGGATGAATTGCTCCTAAAGGGGATTAATAAAGTTGTATTCTATTCTAAAGCATTTTATTCGTAATTGTATTAATTGTAAGTCACTTAGGATAAACATGCCTGCTAAATTAGCTAATTTTAACATGTTGCATCACTGTGAGAACAGCTCATTTTAAAGTAAATTTGAACTGACCCACCCTAACCACTATCCTGACATTGTATCCGGTCCCCACCAATAGTGGAAGCTACTGTACCTTCAAGGTGTTAAGACCGTCTCACACATTACAGGGTCTTCTGACTTACAGTACCAACTACTGTAAGTGCATATGTTGCTTTTTAAGTAAATCTATGTTTAGCATGCATGGCTGTTTGCAAAGTCATTGTCTTGCAAATACTTATAGGCTATATGTGATGTATTGTGTGAATACTATGCTGTCATCATAGTATTTTACTGCTGTCTTGTCCATTTAATTTGTATGGTTGTGTTTTCTGCCCTGGTGCTGCAGATCTAAAGCATTGTAAGGCTAACTGATGTGAACTCTGGTCCCTGATGATTCTCTGTCCTTAATGGCAGCCTAACTAAAGTAAAAACTAACCACAGGCATGATCTCTGATGTTCATTTGATACAATAAGATGACGTATCCTTAAAGGAGGGCTGTATCTGTTTGCAAACCTATAAAGTTAATTGAGAAAGCATTCAGTGTTACACACACTGAAGCAATGTGGATCTGCTATTTTCTTAGGCAAACCAGGGCTCTTGGTTTGGTGGTGCTGCACTTAGCTCTTGCCTTGCATAGCTCAGGGGGTGGCCTGAAACCAGTCCTCCGGCCTATAGCGGATGACACTGGCATACGAATTGGAACTGGGGCTTCATCTTTCAAAGGGTCTGTGGTTGCAACTGAATCTGTCAAATGCAAACTGCAGGGTGCCCCTCGCATACCTGCATTCTCACAGGGCGGTGACTATGCTATCGGTGGTATTTTCTCTATGCACTACTATATAGACACAGTGATACATAATTACACCCGCCTGCCTGAGCCTTTGAGGTGCATAGGAAGGTCAGTAGGCCTAATTTGGAGATTTAGGAACATTTGTATGGTTTTTTATGTTTTTTAGTTTTAGTTTTTGTTATCAGGCAGAAATGTAGTATGCTGAATGCATTACACACGTTCATTAGTTGTTAAATGTTAGTTCTACTGCGCTTTGTAAATTGTGCAATATTTGTGTTTACAGCTTTGATTCACGTGAAATGCGCTTTTCCCGCGCCATGGCCTTTGCCATAGATGAAATTAACAACAGCTCGGCGCTATTACCGGGCATCAAGCTCGGTTACCAAATCCACGATTCCTGCGCTTCTGTTCCTGTAGCTATGCTGGCGACTTCCCAGATGATAAACGGCCTGCAGCCGGTGTTTGACACCGAGGAAAGTTGTTCACACTCCAATAGGGTAACGGCTATTATCGGTGAGTCTGGATCCACGCCATCCATCAGCATTTCGCGTATCGCGGGACCCTTCAACATTCCACAAGTAAATGATCATTTAAAATGTAGTAGCCATCTTTGTTTATCAACAGCATTTTGATTCTGCTTTTTAACCTTCTTATATTGTCTATTCAAGGTGAGCCACTTTGCAACGTGTGCATGCTTGTCTAATAAAGAGCACTACCCAACCTTCTTCAGAACAATCCCAAGCGACCAATTCCAGGCTGAAGCTTTAGCTAAGCTGGTTAAATACTTTGGCTGGACTTGGATTGGAACTGTGAGGTCTGACTCAGACTACGGTAATAACGGCATGACGTCCTTTTTGCGGGCAGCACAAAAAGAGGGCATCTGCATCGAATACGCCGAATCGTTTTATCGAACACACCCGCTAAGCAGGATCCAACGAGTGGCTGATGTTATCCGCAGGCAGGCTATTCAATTCTGTTGGATTAACTGCCTTTATTTTTTACAAATCTGTAAATCGTTAATGTTTTAATAAAAATGTTGGGGTTGTTCTATACCTTTCAGGTCCACAGCCATGGTTGTGGTGGCATTTGCAGCCTCTGGAGACATGAGAATACTACTGGAGGAGTTAGCAAGCCATCCGTCTCCACCACGGCAGTGGATAGGCAGCGAAGCCTGGGTAACTGACACAGAGCTGATGAGGTTCACTTTTTGTGCAGGAGCCATAGGATATGCAATTCCACGATCAGTAATCCCTGGCCTGAAAGAGTTCCTACTAGATACATCTCCCGCCAAATTTAATTCCTATATAATTGATGAGTTTTGGGAGGATGCATTCAAATGTCGTCTAGGAACAAGTGAGATAACTATTCATATAATTAACTAATAATAAATTCATATACATTTTCAACATATATTTAGAAAAACATGAGACATTGACAAAGATCTGTTCTTTTGTTCCATCGATTTCTTATAAATTGTAGGCCATGGACCTGGTGAGAAGGTCTGTGATGGAACCGAAGACATTCATAATCTCCAGAGCCCCTATACTGACACATCTCAGCTTCGAATCACTAACATGGTGTACAAGGCTGTTTACGCAATAGCACACGCCATCCACAATGAAGTGTGCCAGGAGAAAAACTCCACTGTTCACTGTGATAGATTCATCAAATTAGAGCCTTCCCAGGTCAACCAAACTGAATACTGACATGTTAGCCCTAAATTGAAGTGTATAGATTAGTTTCCAATATCATTGTCAATATAATTTCTATTCTTTTTATATTTCTTCACTCATTTAGCCTCACCTCCTTCTATTAATCCAGGTTGTGGGTCATTTGAAGAGAGTCAATTTCTCTTGCAATGGTTACCAGGTTTCATTTGATGATAACGGGGACCCTGTGGCCACCTATGAGCTTGTGAATTGGCAAAGAAATGAGAATAGTGCCATGACCATTGTCAATGCTGGGTACTACGATGCATCTCTGCCAGCTGGCCAGGTGTTCAGAATGAGCAGGAACATTACCTGGGTGGCGGGGGGTACACAGGTACTGTGTGGTCTGTATGACATAACTTGCAGGAAATGTCATCACTTGTCATAACAACTGTATAGCTCATACACAGTTTGCATGCAGGTTCCAGTGTCAGTGTGCAGTGAGAGTTGTCTCCCAGGCACTCGTAAAGTTCTACAGAAGGGAAGGCCTGTGTGCTGCTATGACTGTATACAATGTGCTGATGGAGAAATTAGCAATAGTACAGGTAAAGGGAGTTGTTGAAACTATATATATATATATATAATGGCTGTGTGTTGTGTTATTTTGAGGGGACAGCAAATTTACACTGTTCTACAAACTACAATCACTACAAAAACAAAAAAATATATATTTATATTCTAAATAAGTAAAAATACACTTGTGATGAAGTATTCTCTCTGTATTTCTTTTATTATTTAATTATTTCAGATTCCTCAGATTGTTTTGTTTGCCCTGAGGAGTATTGGCCAAATACAGACAGAAGCAAGTGTCTTCTTAAGCCTGTTGAGTTTCTCTCTTTACACGAGGTCCTCGGGATCATATTAGCGACCTTCTCAGTTGGTGGTGCCTGTCTGGCCATTGTCATAGCCACTGTGTTCTTCCGTCACAGGGCATCAGCTATTGTCAGGGCCAACAACTCTGAGTTGAGCTTCCTCCTCTTATTTTCCCTTACAATGTGTTTCTTATGCTCTTTAACTTTCATCGGTCAGCCCTCTGTGTGGTCCTGTATGCTGCGCCACACAGCATTTGGGATCACCTTTGTGCTCTGTATCTCCTGTGTTCTGGGGAAAACTATAGTGGTGCTAATGGCCTTCAGAGCTACACTTCCAGGCAGTGATGTTATGAAGTGGTTTGGCCCTGCTCAGCAGAGAATGACGGTGGTGTCTTTTACATTTGTTCAAGTTTTAATTTGTACACTTTGGTTAGTTTTGAAACCACCATTCCCCATTAAAAACCTGACTACCTACAAGGAGAGGATCATTCTAGAATGTGCACTAGGCTCCACCATAGGCTTCTGGGCTGTGCTTGGGTATATAGGGCTACTGGCTGTGTTTTGCTTTGTGTTAGCTGTTCTAGCTCGAAAACTACCAGACAATTTTAATGAGGCCAAATTCATCACCTTCAGCATGCTGATATTCTGTGCTGTCTGGATCACCTTCATCCCAGCTTATGTCAGCTCTCCTGGGAAGTTTACTGTAGCTGTGGAGATATTTGCTATTCTGGCTTCTAGTTTTGGGATGATTTTATGTATATTTGCTCCAAAGTGTTTTATAATTTTGTTTAGACCAAAGATGAACACTAAGAAACATCTTATGAGTAAAAACCCACAGAAGCCCCTCTGAGGATTTCATAACAACATATTTGAAGTCAGTTATGAATGATGAAATTATTATTGTATCTAATGTAGGCATTTATATAAACTTGTAACTTAGTGTTTTTACATTTCTTTCTGTATGATATGTGCAAAATCTTAAATTTCAAGGCTCATGAGGTTGCATTGAAATATAAGATACATTTTAAGTTACATTTTCTGCATTATACTTGTTCAGCAAATGTATCTTTAATGCGTTTAGTAGTCAACATAGTGACATATTTTACAAATATATACAGCTCTGGAAAAAAATAGGTAACCACTGCACATTTCAAAATTATAATAATATAAATATATTTTAAATGTAAACAATATAACAATAATAAAAATACATGTAAATTAAATTAAAATAAAATATATTAAATATACATTAAAAAATCAAAATGACTAAAAAGTAAACCAGAGTTGCTGCAGTGGACTCTATTTTTTCTATATGCTGTTAGACCCGACGGACCCGCCCACGGGTTCAGAAGTGATCATCTATTACATTGATCAATCTATACTTCATAACACACTGTGATGGTCTCAGAATTTTTATTAAAAACGAGGCTCTAATGCTTTCAAAATAATACTCCAAGTGTATTTTGACCAAACCATGTTTGTTTAGAAATCATTTAAATATTGGTCTCACAAATACATATTAATAGTCCTAAAAATATAAAAGGATATAAGAAATGCATCACAACAATACACACAATCAGCAAGTTCCACTATGACATGTTGCGTATCCTAGGAAACCTGACATGCTACTCCTTTCAGTGACAACAAGCTTAGCTGAGACCGAGAGAAACGGCTCACTTCAACTTGAAAAACAATAAGCAAACTTCCCATGAAAGTGCCAGATATTTTGATTATGTCTAAATATGCCATCAATTCCTACGGTGATTGTTATTAAAACTATAGTACAATTGCAAAAATAATTACTTTACTACACTTTGTTCATATGGATATAGTGTTTTCATTATTTCTGCTGTGAAATTACATTGTATAAAGCTAGGCATGTAAATAGATATGGGACTATTGTGTGTTTTCATTGTTTCTGTTGAGAAATAACATTATATAAAGCTAGGCTTTATATATATATTTGTCTATTGTGGCTAAACATGTTCAAAATTACTGATTCTCATCATCATAGCCAAGAATATGACCATAGCTCCATCTAGCTCCAGCACTACTCCAGCTGGGGTGTTATCTCCTTCAAGGTGTTGAGCTGTAAATATTGTGCAAATAAGTTTGGTTTCAAACTGGACATTATATATTCAAAACAGCTTCATACTTTTATTCATATGCTGTAATGCAGTCAGAATATGATTTCATGTTCTTTACATTGTAATGGCATATTTTTACTTTTTCTTATATCTTATTATATTTTCATATAGGTCTTATGTTTATGATCTGAGAACTGCTTTTATATACTTTCCCAGAAATTCTTTAACATGACCTCATTGACCTTTTACTTAAGACTTTTTCTGTAGGTCTGAGATCAGATTGTGTTAATGCCTACAGGATACACAGGAAGACCCTAGAGGGCTAATAAAGGGGCCTCCTGTATAGGATGACCACAGAATTACCTATGCTCTCCTAATGTGAGAAGTTACAAGAATGAACACCTTTGATTTTCCCTTTGTTTGAACTTGTGACCCCTTCTGGCATGTGTCTATTACTGTAGCTATATCTTGTATCTTGATTGATTACCATACCCTTCGTTGTCATTGTAAACATGCTCGCTGTACCTAGTATATAAGGAGGCACAGACAGAAGCAAGTTGAAACACTGCTGATACATTGATATACGTATTACTTGTATTGTGAAGACTGTTTCCATTTGATATCAAATTATTAAAAAAAACTTCTTTGTTTAAACTAGCCTATATCCATTATTCATCCATTTTTATTATAACTTTTCCATAACAACACATTGCCACAGGACAAGGAGTTTGTACCACCTGCATGGAAGATGTGTTCAAGTTTTGCTACCTTGAGGCCTGTGACATGTACAGTAGATCACAGAGAGCATCTAGGCCAGCACGGAGATCATGCGCTAATTCAAGGTCGTCTCCTACCCCCTGGCAACACAGTCACAGTCACACACTATACTGTCATAGTGCTAAGAGGACATTTATATTTGTTACATAGTTGACTTTAGATTCTTATACTACTTATTAAAATGATATTATAAAAAAACGAATCCCTTTGGTCAAAACTATACAATTTAGTTGTTCTTTTCAGTTATTATATAGATTATATAGCTATGCACCTATATTCAACATGCATTCTGAGCAACACATACAATACAATACAAACAGTAAATTTTTTTTTATTTTTAGAAATTTTTTATTTTATATATACATAGAATAGCTATGTATAGTGTGCACAATGGTATAATCTGATACTACAGTGGGTAAATGCAATGGCCAAAGGCTGCATTGAGTTCACCTAGCCTTCTGTAGTCAGTAGTATTGTTTATCCATATTCCCTTTCCTATGTATAATGCATATGTATAATGCATAATGTAGAATGCCCATTTGGCACCATTGGCACAATGTGGGCATCCAAGTGGCCAACTGGAGAGTCCACCTGGCATATCCTTACTAAAACCTTTGTAGAATAAATCTTTGTGGTGTTTCTATCTACTTTGGAATAGTTGTAGTCACGAATGTTAAACTCAATTTTCTACAAGTTGCAGGATTAGTTTAGAGTAAACCTTTTGCATGTTATCCTTGGTATTATGGTGTTATTCACTGTCTAAGTTACAGTACATTTTAGGCTAGGATAACATTTTCAATTTTTCCTTTGCTTCTTTACAATATCCTCAGGCATAGTAACTATAACAATGTTACTGACACTGGAAATATATTATCTGAGGTCTTACCTACTCAAAGAGTTATGGTTGCATTTGTGTTATACAACTAAAATACATCTTAATAGGAAATGTAATTGTTATTATATTTATGTTATATACATGAAAAATACATTAAACATACGGTTTAACATAATGTATGAACCCTGGAGAGGACACGTGGAAAGAATACAAGAGCAGTATTATATTTTGCGAATGAAAGAGGAGTGCACTTTATCTTAATTTTGTGCACAAAATAGGATATTGTGCACACGAAATAGGATTTTGTGCAGACAGTTTTTATATTTTGTGCGTATGGAATAAGAATTTGTGTACACGGAATAGGATATTGTTTTCACAAAATAGGAATTCTAATTAGGTTCCCAGCCCACACAATAACATTGTCACACTCAGATCATGGACAGGGATGCATTTATCCGTGTGATCCATGCCCCCCCACCAGTCAGAAGATAGCAGATTCTATGTGGACCTGCCAAGGGGAGGGGGAAGAAATCTGCCCCCTTCTCCCCCATAAAGACAAGGAGTGTGTTGTGTTTTAATTAACCACTTTCTCATGGCCAACCACAGGATAACGTCTGGGACACATCAAAACATCTCTGCGGAGGTGGCAACAGGCTTTCCAACTGATGCAAATGATCTTGGTCAAACTGTAATTCTGTGCTAAATATGTAATCCTGTTTTAAAAATATGTTCCCAAAAATGTCTAGATACACTGTGTTACCTTGTTCAGGAGTTAAGTGTAGATGTTCTGTATGGATAAAATTTAAAGTCTGCTCCTTTTAGTAAACGTGTAACGTTTCGCTGGTCTCGCCGGGGTAGGACGACCGGGGAGACGGACCACATCCCCAGTGCCTCACGCCCTCAC
>JAODOY010000888.1:0-13322 GCA_025399855.1 Forbesichthys papilliferus | reverse complement strand
TTACCTCCTGTATATATACAGTCTGCATTACCTCCTGTATTTATACAGCCATGCCTGCATTACCTCCTGTATATATACAGTCTGCATTACCTCCTGTATTTATACAGCCATGCCTGCATTACCTCCTGTATATATATAGCCTGCATTACCTCCTGTATTTATACAGCCATGCCTGCATTACAGTTGTCAATGGATGGCTTCCCATATAAATGTGTTTGAGAGACAATGTGATTGGTCCGTTTAGTGACCAGGCGGTTAGGTAAGTGACGGACCACAGAGAAAGAACAATGTGTTGTGATGTGTGGAGAGATCACCTGAAGCACAGACGACTCCTTTAGACTGTCTAGCCAACTGGAGGGGGAGGCAAAGAGAAGAAAGTTGGGATATTACTCACATGGTTTTAAATACGTATATTACACTTAGGCTAGGTAATGCTTTTAACTAGGAGAGTTGCTATGTTCTGTGAACATCACAGTTGCAATTCTTTACATTTAATAATGTAATAATAACAATACATGTTAGTATCTTCACATTTAATATTCAGCATCTTCACATCTAATAATCCTGCTGCTGCAGAATGCTTACAGGCACCTCCACCTATGGGCGTGACCCTCCGTGACCCCCCTGCCCCATGCCTTGCCCAGCAGGCACCATGGCGTACCTGCTGGCAGAGGTGCCCGATGCCGCGGATCTTGAAGGAGCCGGAGGGCTGAGCGTTCTCCATCTTCAAGTAGACAGGATTTCCCAGGCGACGCGTCATGCCAGCGCTCTCCAGCAGGGGCGTGTTCAGGTGGAAGGGACCCATGGAGGCCTGTTGCTAGGCAACACACTGCCATGTCAGTGCATGGCCCAAAAAGATAAGCTATATGTTCCTGTCTGGCACCACCTTGTGGCTGAAAGCAGCACTACATACAAACACACTGGAACTTTGAATTGAAGCTCTAGAAGCGAATGTGCCCTTTAACACTGATTTACACTGTTCTCTACCCCTCCCCTACACCTCTCATAGGCTCACACTGTCCTCTACCTATTCCCTACGACTCTCATAGGCTCACACTGTTCTCTACCCCTCCTCTAAAGCAAACAAGCTTGTGGAATACCATGAAGGAATAATCAAGATCAGATGGCTTGAAGAGATTCAATCAGCGACATTAACGCAGATCACAGGTGTTAAGGCATTAGACCTAATGTCATGTCATGTTAACTTAACGTTGTGGGGTAATAAAGATCACCCACTGACTCTTAAAGTTTGTAAAGTAACAGCAGGCATAAGATACTATGTCTAACGGATACAAGATTGCATTTCTTTGACAATAATTTATATTTTTTAAAAAGTCCTCTACTTTATCCACCAACAAAAAGCAATTTATTGAATGATGTGCCTAAACATTAACATCGTTAATGTTCCTAGTTGGTTCGGTATGGTGGCTCGTTACAAAGGGCACAATGGAAGCTTGCAGCAATATTCTACACAGGGTTTCCATGTTAATATTCTTCCCTAGGACAATCATGTTACGTACCTTGTCATGTTTAGATTGCTGTTCGCACATTTCGTTGTTGGTGTATCGTGAACTGCGCGTTGTAATGATTGTTAAAAGATTGTTTTTTCACATGATGGTTCAAATGCAAGTACTGCGTTGTAGTAATAAGTTAAAGGTAGGCTATAAGTCTACCTAAGGCTTATAAGCACACTGTTACAGATGCGAAGGTCAACATTTCTACAACAGGCTTATCTTATCTAACTTCTGGATTAGACTCTTGCTCCGCCCTACTGTATTCTACTGTTATGTAATTATGTTGTGCATTTAACACGTCAAATGCTAGGACAAGTGTTAGCTCATCCATACATGTGTTGAGCTTACATACAGGAGATCTGCTGTCATGGTGTTTAGAAAAGCTTTTCTCCTGTGACATTAACACCACAGGCTGTCTGGCGTCCCAAGTCTCATGACAAGACAGTGTAATCCTTGAAAGGAATACTTAATTAATTTCCTCCTGTGATGATTCACAGCTTCCACATATGCAACTAGTGTTTACTGTTTAACATTGTTTAACAGAAATAGCCTAACATGATCAATTGTATTGCTGCTAGTCCTATAACACAATAATACAGCACTATTAGGAAATATTTTATTGAAAATCATTCAAACTGATTTCCATGATAGATTTGTTATCAGAAAAAAAATATTGTAGGCTATCTATTTCAGATTAAAAACTTCTGCAGTGAGCATTTCAGCATCCAAATCTTCAGATAGCCTACGGGTTACAGTAATGAAGACATATTCAGATGTGTTACTGGTTACAATAATGAAGACATAATCACATGTGTTACAGTAAAAAGTGCATATTCACAGCAGCACAGAGAAACACAGGCTTCACTGAGGCTTCACTGAGAAGTTGTCGAACTGGGCCAGTTCAAAGGAGCGTGTTCCGATGGCGGCCCAGCCGTTCTTTGGTATTGGTACCCTGGCGTTCTTCCAGATGGGACGCCCGTCCAGCCATCCTGCCACATCCTGGCCCTGTGTACAGCAACATAGGCTAGGTGAACCATGCTAGCACATACATCTGAACCATGCTAGCATGTACAACACACACATCTGAACCACGCTAGCACATACAACACACACACACACACAGCTGAACCACGCTAGCACACAGAGGTGAACCACACAAAGTAGCAGAGCACCATCTATGGGTGGAGGCTTACGTTGGCTGTGAGTGTCAGGGTGTACCAGGTGTATGCCTGCGTGCCAGAGGGACCCTCAGTCAGGACCGTGTGACCAGCTGGCAGGACAGGAGACATCAGCATTATGACACCATAGTTGTTTCCCAGCAACACACATCCCATAACAACAACATCAATAATGATGATGACACTACAGACTGTATTCTATCAACTACCACCAGAGGGTGCACTTGACTGCTTTTACCACGGCCAGTGAGAACATTTCAAACACTGGCTACAGTCTGACTGCACACCAATCTGGCCCAAATGTCGTCCCTAAGTGACTCTGGTCTGATCTGTTCAGAGCATGTGAACAGCACAAATTACATGGAATCTGAAGTTTTATCATCAGATCTGGGCCATATGTGGTACTAAATCAGATACATATCGGATTATTTTAGATCTGAACCGTAAAGTCAGAATCCATGCAACTTTGACGTCACACTAGACAGACAATCACTGTGTGACTGTGTGGGAGACGTTCTAGTCCTACTTGCAAGTGAACATACAGTAAATATGAAAGACGGATGGAAGTCACTGGATGGACAGTGAGACATGTTAGACACTGCACACGAAGCATAGTTATGCTGCCTCGCGGAGCAGACATATACAGTAGCCTGAGTGCGTCCACAGAGCATTAGCTTGTGTGAAACACTGATGCTCTATTGTGCCATCTAGTGGCAGAAGGTCATATAGCGCCACCTTACTGATGATGCAGCCCATGTGGTCTACTAGTGGAGCTACAGGGGGCTTCACCACACAGAGTTCACTGTCTCCTCAGGAGCAGGAAAGATGCACCCACCCACCAAGGTCGCTGGTCACCCTGTAGGTGCCGTTCGCCAGCAGCCAAAAGAAGAGGCCCTTGGCCTGACGGATGTCCTGGCCCCCCCGGTCCACCCTGGCTGCTAGGAACACGCCCCCACTCTGCTCCTCCTCCATGAAGACGTCACAGGAGATGCTCACGTTCTGCCTGGAACGCGTACGTACACGCACACACACACACGCACGTCATGATAAAGAGTCACATTCAACGGACCAACGTTGTCATGGCGACTTCTCTGGCCAACGGACGCCAAGTGGCGCGAGCTCACCAGCGGTAGTCCCCGACGACGGAGATAGTCTGGTCAGCGTCTGTTGCCCAGGTGACGGGCCTCTGGGTGAGCACCTGGCGCAGCGTGAAGGTGTGCGGCCCCGGGTCTGTGACGTTGATGTGGTACTCAAACACCCCTGTCTGATCAGCGAAGTAGGGGGCCTCCGAGAAATAGGGCGTGGCTAAGGAGCACATGAGACTACAACCAGGGGGCGTGGCTAAGGAGCACATGACTACAACCAGGGGGCGTGGCTAAGGAGCACATGAGACTACAACCAGGGGGCGTGGCTAAGGAGCACATGACTACAACCATTAAAGCATTAAAGACATTAAAGCAGATTAACAGCCAAGAGCTCCTTACCAACATTGAAGTCATCTTTGTAGACTTTGGGGAAGCGAGCAGAGGGAGGTGGCTCTGGATAGCTTCCTTTGTGTCCGGTCATAATGGTGGTTAATGTAATAACCTCATCTTCAGCCAGACTCAGGGTGAAGGAGCCTTCCGAAAGCTGTCACATTTAAACCAGAACAGAAACATATCTTTCACACAAGTTTACAGCCAAGTGTTTGCTGCATATTAGTGTCCTGTTTAATTGATTGATAGGTGTCGTCAACGGACACATAATTTACCTTAAGAGGAGGGAGCTTTTCAAACAAAGTCGACTTATTTGCTTTGAAGTCAAACCTGGACCGCCACACTTGGAGCTGCTCAACAGAAGCCTGACAGCAGCAGACATTCTCGTTTAAGACAAAGATGTTGTTATTCATTACCCCCCCCAATTTAATCATAGATCTCAGACGCACTTACAAAGGACCCCTTTACGTAGAATGTTGCATTCTGGGAAATTACATTGAACGGCGGAAGTGGAGGTCGGATGCAGACTGAATGATCATGAGTCTGACCAAGAGAAAGACCACGTGGATTATTTAACATGTGTGGAACATGGACAATGAAATAAAGCACTGGTATGTAACTTGCCATTGTTTCTATGACAACGGTGAGGTTTCCTTTGCCGTCGGTCAGGGCAACATAGCTGCCTCCTCCTGCTAGATGTCCCACCGTCTGCAGGTAGCTCCACCCTGGCTGGGTGAACTGGGTGGTGTGGGCTGCCATGGAGACATGGGGTTACCATGGAGACAGAGCTCTTAACCCATAAGGGGGTCTCCTCTATCATCTGTAACCCATATGGGGGTCTCCACTATCACCTGTAACCAATACGGGGGCTCCTATCACCTGTAACCAATACGGGGGCTCCTATCACCTGTAACCCATATGGGGGCTCCTATCACCTGTAACCCATATGGGGGTCTCCACCACATAGTTTCCACTCCAGGGCTCCTCTGCTGTCATGAGGCCATCACGTCCGAAGGGAAGCTCCTCGTAGTAGCTGGCCACCAGGTTCCATGAGATGGTCCTGGACCAGAACACCAAGCGTCAGACACAGACATGCACCTTAACCACCTTTACTGTGAATGCATTGTTGTTTACACTGAGTTGGTGGAGAAATAGGCCTGTTGCCATGACTATACAACTACAGGCCTGTTGCCATGGCTACGTACGCCGTCATGAATCCGTTGACATAGTTCTGGTTGAGGATACGAGCCCAGCAGCCCCCCCCCACCAGGTCATTGAAGGTGCTGTAGTCCTCCGACGACCAGAGCTTCTTCTGGGTCTTGAGGGCATCTGGTACCGTTTTGGTCCCTGGGTAGTGGGCCCTGGCACCAGCACACACACACGAACACACAGATGAACACAATTGGAAATGTCCTTTGCCATCTAAACTCATTTGTGTTTCCATCATGTCTAATGTTTAAACTTTTGTATTCTTTAACGCACAAGACATGTAAACACGCACACACAAAATAATTCCTAGGGCATGCATTCATAAAAGATCTACCAAAATGTCAGCAACACTAGCAACACAATGCTAGCTGCACAATGCTAGCTACACAATGCTAGCTACACAACGCTAGCTGCACAATGCCGCTACAGACGAGGGTCCTACCCTATCACCTGCACGGCCTCGCTGAGCTCCTGGTCTAGCAGTAGTGCCTGGCTAATGGGCTGCCACAGGTTGTCACTGGCAACGATCCCGATGCCCCTGAAGCCGCTTTTATCAAGAGTGTAGCGCAGAAGCTAGCATGTGACACAGTTACATTTGATAAGTTACCTAACTTAGTGGACACATTAATCACCTAGTTAGTGTAGAAAATGATGCTTTACATTTTAAATATTCGATTTTAGAGAGATATTTTAGATCTTCTGAGGGCTTAAGAGGGTGCATGTTATGGTTTAAAAGTGAACACACTGGAAGACTAGTGGAAAGTTACAGAAAGAAAACAGGCTTTGCAGGAGAACCTAGTACGGCCAGCTATCTCTCAAGGTTAAGCGTGTGGCCCAGTGTGGTCTCTGTGACGTCGGCTCTGCAACAAAGGAGTGGAGGCCTCATCACCCGGGGACTAAGGATTATGCTTAACAGTTTAGTTATCCTGATAGAGGTATTGTGTGTCACACTATGGTAGGAATTAGACTGTCTTATGCGTAACAAAGTGCTGAGTCAGCAGGGAGCAGGGAAACAGATAGAAACAGATAGGGAAAGCACTTTAACAAACAAACTGTTAGTAAACAAGAGATAGGCATTAAGAGTGTGTTCACAGATACCTTCCCCAGCAACCACGCCCAGCAGGAGGAGAGAACGAACGTGGGCCCCAAGGATTGGGAGAGAGGGCCAACGACACTCAATCAAGATCAGATAGGAAAAACACTGTCTAGAATATTATCAATGGGCCGAGAGACAGGGTCAGACTTCTCAACCTGTTGATATTGTTGTCGGTCAGGGAATAGAAGTAGCCCAGAGCTCTGTAACTGTATTTGTGATCTACTATTACTACATTAAAGCAGCTTTGTTCAACTTGGACACGTTGTTTCCTCCTACTTCAACTCCATAAACGAACACGCTGGAACTGGTGTGAGGAGACACCACCCAGATTCCAACATTAGCTAACTTAGTGGACCCCTTCATGCAGAATGGGTACCAAAGTGTTAAGGAGCAGGTACTACCAGGTAGGGCTTAGGAACCTTGCTCATGTAGGTAGCCCAACTCCAGGGCTCAAATCCATGACCTTCTGGGTGGCAATTAAACTCCCAGACCACTATTGGCCCACCTACAATAGGCTAGATGCTATTTGCTACTATTACATAAAACAAAAACACTCCACTCAAGAAAACACTGCTAATTTCAAATGTGTCTGTGGTTTAAAAATAAATAAATAAATAAATACATGAATAAATCAAGGGTCTTAATCAATCGTCAAACAGAAAAACTAAAATACTTTAGCATTTCACAGCAGCACTATTCTGTTGACCAGCTTTCATCCTATATAATTTTGAGTCTTGCAAATTCACATCATATCTTTTCAGTTATATTACACACTATTACTTTTATGATCAGTGAGATAAAAACAGCCACAAGCATTCCGTTCTATCTTGACCAGAGTACTTCCTTATTGCCCAAGCGAGGCTTTAAGGCTAGACTATAGTGAACGACAGCCAGACCACAGACCAATAGGAACCAGCTCACCAATAGGAGACATGGCTACACATTTACAGATGACCTGGTCACTTTACATGAATCACATGCATTCAAAATCAGAATCCACAACTACCTTAAAATGTGGAGTCAGCAATCGCACACTAATACACTTTTAGTGAATATCTCCAGTCTGATAGCTGCCCATTCTGTGTGTGCGCTGGAAATATAATGTGTTCTTACACAGCCCTGGCTGGGAACACAAAGTGGTGCAGACCGCACCACACAACACTATCCAGCCTTGACATTGTGTGATTCTGAGGGAGCACCCTATGGCGTTGAAGGGGGCGGGGCTTACAAGGGAGCACCCTATGGCGTTGAAGGGAGAGGTGTTCCCAGGTCCATCCCACCTGGGATGTGAACCTGTCTCCCCCATGTAGAGAGCGGACCCTTAACAACTGCTACAACCCATCAGGCTCTAGTGTGCGTCACCAGAAGGTTCTTGAGGTGTCAGAGATGTACGCAACGTACTACACAATCAAACCAGCTGGCCAGTTCCAAGTGCAGCAGGTGTTTTCACTTACCCGACCACCTCAACTGCATCATTGAGGGAGGGGTCAACCAATATACTACTGGAGATGCTCCAGTCGCCATCTGCTGCCACGATGCCCACCTCAGCCAAGCCCACCTTGTCCAACGTGTCCCGGAGAACCTTGGCGACAAGGACACACCCTCAAGTAGACACAGGGACACAAGGACAGCAGACCCTGAGGTGGGAGCTCCCTGACCTTTGGGGGCGCTCAGCCCTCAGGTGAACAAGGTGTTTTAAAGCTCCCTGACCTCTGGAAGAGCTCAGCTCTCAGGTGGGATAAAACCAAATGCTGGTGGCTGTTCCTTCACTCTAACCTCTCCTGTGTTTGAATGACCTTTATTAAAAGATACATGAAGGACCAGGGCAGTTAATTACCTTGATGTACTTGCTGTCAAAGGTCCGCTCGTTCCAAATCTAAGTGGGTGAAACAGTAATACGGTTATATACAGTATATATAGCAACAAATACCAAGCTAAACGTATACCTTACTATCCTTCACACACACAACCCTTCCACCCCCACAGAGAGCAGACCAAGAGTCAACACTACCCCCCCATCCCCCCCCCCAAATAGAGAGCATAACAGGAACTACACACACCCCAACATAGTCAATGTCCAGGTCGTGGTACTGCTTTGCTCCAATGACCCAGGACACCACATAGGATGCGGTGATGTCTGGGAAGTCATAAGGCCAGTTCTTCCCATGGCCCACCCACCCAGGGAAGGCCCATGGCAGCCCTGCAGACACACACGTTTTACACAGATGCTGCAGTGAAAAGAATTTAATAATTGTTATCGACTGTCCGTAAAGGATTTTTGTAATACATAAATCCTTTATGCAAGATTGATTATTACAAAAATATATGCAGGAAAACACTATGTTTATTTATGCAAGTTACCATTTACATTCAGGATCAAGTTCTGATCTCAGAGAGAGAGAGAGAGAGAGAGAGAGAGAGAGAGAGAGAGAGCGAGAGCGAGAGCGAGAGTGAGAGAGAGAGCTCCCTCACCTATGAGTGTAATATTTGGGTTCCTCTTCTTGGCTTCTTTCATGAGCCACCATTCGTATCCCCGAAAGAAGTTCTGGTCGTTCTCATAGTGCATGTGAGATGGTTCCGTTCCATCTAGTCAGTCACAAAGACAACAGTTATTAGAGTAATGCCTTATTGTCAGACATTGTAAATGTCTAAATATACATTGCCATATTGTGTGTATCTGAATCAAGTAAATCCTTGTGGGGTCCCACATCTCTTCTCATTGTATACTAGAGCTCTCAGCCCTGTAATCTCTTCTCATGAATTCTTCTATCACTGCCGGATTGGTTACAGGGGTGTGTTTGGAGCTACTTCTACCGCCCTTAGCCTAGATAGTTTCCTGAATTGAAGAAGAATATTGTTTCCCTACCTGTGTCCTGTACACACCAAATTAAATTGACTGTTGCCAGAGGGAAGGCCTCAACATATTTGCCATGTCGAGTGCATAGAACCTCCAGAATGGCTAGAAAGATTAGGGAAACAATATTCTTTTAGGTAACCTAGGCTAGGGGCGGTAGTAGTAGCTCCAAACACCCCCCATGACCAATAAATGGCCTATGGCCTGAGGTAGGTAAATGGAAAATGGCTAATTGGGCCCAGTTTGGACATTTTCACTTAGGGGTGTCTTTTGTTGCCAGCAGTTACATTAATGGCTGTGTGTTGTGCTATTTTGAGGAGACAGCAAATTTACACTGTTCTACAAGCTGTACAATCACTACTTTACATTGCAGAAAATTGTCATTTTTTTCATTGTTGTCACATGAAAAGATATGCTCACATATTTGCAAATATTTGAGGGGTGTACTCACTTTTGTGAGATACTGTATGTATGCATGTATGTATGTATGTGTACACACACACAGACACACACCTTTATTGGCCTGGGCCAATCATTGTATTTCAAACAAAAAAATGTTTTCCCCCAATAAAACTGACTTAATTTTTCACCAACACTATCACAACAAGAGAACATTGTGCTGTCTGCTTAATACTGTACTTGCTGCGTAACTGGGAACCTAATTTATGTTCAGTGATGCCATCTTATCAGAAATGTATCTTTCAACAACAAATAAGTCACCTTTATATCTACTTTCCCCCAAGGCGTCCACGGACATGTTCATAGTTATAAACTTCATCTTATTCAAAGAGAAGTTTTACCATTTTAATTATTTTTATTTTCTTCTAAAATGCATTAAATGTTATGCTTGCATCATACCGCAGTGCTTTGTTGCCTCAGGCTCAGGACAAACATTAAGGTCATTTTTCATGCAAGTCATCATATTATGTAAAACAAATAGTTCCAGATTTTTCCTCTCAGGTGCGTCACATGCACAAACCTGTATTGTTGGTCTTCCTGTAATGCAACTTGGAGTGTTCAACGCAAAAAGCACGTCAACAAAATGATCTCATCTCACCTGTAGTTTGAGCATCACCTCCAATCTCTACCTTCAGAATGTGTAAAGAGGCCCCAAAGTTCGGCTGAACATAAATTACAAAGCATAAAACAGTTACAATAGTTGGATGAATGGTCTGGTTTCATTGCCATAGGCCTCATTTGAGTTATCGACGTCATACCTTGAAGAGGTAGTCCAAGATCTGACTCCTGTATGGTTCAGCATAATTAACGAGTAAACGAGACGTTGCCTATGTAAACCATGAACAAAATACAAATAAGTATTGCATTAACCATGCATATGGAAGCAGCTTCAATAAATTCAGACCAGGAAGTAAACCAAAATAAATGGCTTACCCCTCCGCCGCTCAAACCTCCAATCCCGTCAAACTCTCTGCCCAGTCCTCCTGTGTCGTCCAGCACGTAGCTATCGGACACGCAAACGGCGTCAGGGAAACAGGAGGAAAATGCAACAGCAGCAACTAAGCGTAGGAACATCATTAAGCCTTGGAAGGATGAGATGAGATGCCCCGGCATGTGTGCATTACGCCATAGTCCTGTTCTCACGTGTGCCTCATTTCGTGTCATGTGACATTTACTGGCCGTCACGTGACCAGCCCTACATCGTAGATTATAATGTACAGATTCGTTATATTGGGCTATTAATATATATGACAAGTGTGTGTATATATATAATATATGTAGCGCTGTGAAATAATGGCTGGTTTGCATAAAAAGTATTGAGAAAGAAATAATGTTAATCTTATAAAGGGTTATAACACTGTTTCCAGAGTTGGCCTTATAAGGGCTTATAACACTGTTCCCAGGGTTAGGGTTATAAGGGCTTATAACACTGTTCCCAGGGTTAGGGTTATAAGGGCTTATAACACTGTTCCCAGGGTTAGGGTTTTAGTAGTAATTAAGTAAAATGTATTTATATAGCACATTTCACAGAGAAAAATCACAAAGTTCTTCACAACATAGGGGAAAACACAATCAGCTTCTTGTAACAGACAGAGTTTATTCACAGGTCTGTCCAGTGTGCTGGTCTTAGTCTGCACACGGACACGACGCTCAGCACCTCGATGCCCCCTGGCCCCATGCACTATGCCGTCACTCGCGCCCGTGACATCCTAGCCACGTTCCTCTACCACACCGGCGATAGAAGGCCCCATCCTGCACATGGCGAGGGGAGTCAAAAATACTCCGACGACAGCTGGACCGGGATGGACGAGACTGACCTTCATGCCTACATAGGGCTTCTCATCTTGGCGGGCGTGTACAGGTCGTGTGGGGAAGCCACCGCCAGCCTGTGGGACGCCGAGAGCGGCAGGCCAATTTTCTGCGCTACGATGCCACTCAAACGCTTTCACGCCTACTCGAGCCTGCTATGCTTCGACGACCGCCAGACGAGCCTCGCTCAACGAGCCATGGACAAACTGGACAGAGACAAGGACAGTTGGGTGGAGCGGCTGCCTCACCTCTACAATCCGGGGCCCGACGTGACCGTGGACAAGCAACTGATTCCTACAGCTGCAGAAGGATGACCGCCCGATGGCCCCTCGTCATATTTCACAATATCATTGACGTGTCCGTCTACAACGCCTTTGTGACAACCCGGCTGGCAGTCGCTCAGCAGGCCAAGAGTAGCATGTTCCTCCAGCAGTTGGGACGGGCCCTTATGACGCCGCTCATCCGATGGGGGGCTGGCGCCGACGCCGGCGCGGGACCTCTGCTGGCAAGAAAAAATAAGCCTGCAACTGCAGAAGGTCCCGTGGCTCCCGAGGTTTATTAACTGTATGCCACCTCTCTCCTTATCCTCACCCTGCTGGGACCCTGGTCATTTCCGGCTGCGGATGTATTCGTTATATTGGAATCAGGCTGGATATTAGTAGGACAATTACTGCATTATTTTAACAAACCTCTAGCCTACTCCAGAGAGGTGCACCTAATTTCCAGCATCTATAGATTATATCTATATCCAGCATGTTTTAATTCTGCTTCCACAATTCCACAACGCTAGAATGTCAAAGGTGTGCAGGGCCAACGCACCAGGCCGCAACCACAAATTTTAGGTAATTTTTGGCAGGTGTTGTGCCCAAATGTGAATGTCCGTTAAAAAGTGATCACCTTATATAAAAGTGCATTTTATGAATATATTCCCACATTTTTAACTGGTAAAAATGAATTGATTATTTATAGACTAGATCACACAGTAGGTGTGTTTAATTTAAACATATATATTCCTTTCTTTTGGCCTATATATAAACCATCATGTTAATTACTAGAATCTAGTTTCTAAATATAAACAAGGCTATTTGACATAGCAAAAAACCATATATAGCGAACATGTCACATGTTACACTGATACATTTTGTTCCAGGGAATTGGAAGAGTTACATGTATAAAAACATGTAATATGAAAGGCAGTCGCTGGTACTGGCAGTAGACAGGAAGGATGTTACGCTCCAGATGAACATGATAACACGTTACAGCCCAGATGAACATGTAGTCCGTGGAGGGGGGGGATGAACACCTATTGGTAAGTTTTCCACTCTTGTTCCACGCTGGACCGCGTTTCCTGACCTCACCCCATCCCTCAATCAGGAGATGAGGTGTGTCGCTCAAAGAGTCATTATTCATTAGTCCAAAATACATAAAACCAATAAAACAACTACAATAATCTAAGATTACAAAACAAACATGCAATCATGAAACCCAAAGAAAACACAATAAACCTACCCACTACAATAAGAAGCCTACTTCTGACATTCACATCAGAAATGATAGCCATAATAATGATAATAGTACAGTAAATATAGATAATATACAGTGAATATAGATAAAAGTACAGTAAATATAGATAATATACAGTGAATATAGATACATATACAGTAAATATAGGTACATATACAGTAAATATAGATGATATACAGTAAATATAGGTACATATACAGTAAA
>JAODOY010000887.1:0-13322 GCA_025399855.1 Forbesichthys papilliferus | reverse complement strand
GTGGGGGGGGGGGGGGGCTCAGCAATAAGAAAGATGAAACACTGGCAGATAGCTGTCCTTTCAGAGCCTGTGCTGATTAGAGCGCTCTAATCATTTGGCTTGAGAGCAGAGAGTGCAGAGCAGAGACCCAGAGGAGTCAGGAATGCCTTTGCTGTCCTATGGCTTTTCACCAGTCATAGCTGCTCTGTGTGTGTGTGTGCGTGTCTGCATGTGTGTTTGTTACACGCCACAGTCAAGGACTCTGGCATACCCGCAGGTGTATGCACGCTACGCTGGTGTGTGTGTTTGTGTGTGTGTGTGTGTGTGTGTCATGCATGTGTCACTCGAACCCGAGCATCTCATACTGTAAACGCACTAATGCGGGTTTGTGCGCATAAGAGCACATGCAGCCACACACACACACACAGACGCTACAGCCTGAATCACCATCAGCACCAGCAGAAGAGTACTTCATTGTAACAGATCTTATCAGTGTGCTCCACTCCTGGTCTGAAAAGCTAACTGTCTAATCAGGAACAGGGAGATGGGAACCGATAAAGATTAAATGACGATGGTGGTTTGGCACAGCCAGTAGACTGAATTAAAAGCATTTCTGTGTGTGTGTGTGTGTGTGTGTGTACGTACGTGTGTGTATGTGTGTGTGTGTGTGTGTGCGTGCGTGCGTGTGTGTGTGTGTGTGTGCGTCTACTTCCCGTAGACACATGCAGCCGTGCGCAATGTGTTCTGCATAAAAAGTTAAGCAGTGTATGGATACTCTTGAAGTGTGTTATTTAGCAGACACACTTATCCAAAGTACACAACGCAATAATATAGCCATAGTGTTTATAGAGTTAGATTAAATTGTGTATTAAGAATATTAAGTGTCACATATTACTGAATGTCTTGAGTCCTCTGGTGTCAGCCTTTTAATTCTGTATCTGCTTTTCTGTTCATCTATTCAATTATCTTTTCAGGCTTTTAAATATATATCATCCTTTCACTTATCTCCCGCCTTACTGTACCTAGACACACACGCACACACACACTCCGTCTTTCACTCATATCAGTTCTTGAACTCTCTCTCTCTCTCTCTGGTGTCCCAGACTGTCGTGACTGTGTTCATCGCCAGCATACTTGTGGGATTAAGGAGGGATGAAATTCATTCGTTAGTGGGTGGAGTGGAATTAAATGAAGGACAGCCTTGTATGGTACAGCACTTTATCTTTTGCCGTGCGATCCTTAATGAAACCCGAGGTCTCTCCGGGCTAGCAGGTTTAATCTCCTCACGACTCAGCATTGGACATGTGTGCTGTTTTACAGAAACAGTCCCTAGTGGCTAAATTGGCACATTTCAAAGCAGCTAGTTGGGGTAACAACTGCATTGAAAAACATTTACTGTAATGGAAAATCTATTATCTTGCGACTGAACCACCAACATTACACAATGACTCATGGACTATAGTCAGTCAGTAAAGTTATCCAGTCCACATACAACGTAAATGACAGGGAAAAATAGGTTTTGCCTACAGTATAGTAAAATTTGGTTGTTATGATGTTATCATCATCTTAGTTTCTGTCCGATCAAACAGATTAGCTCTTGCAGTGTTTTGTTAAGGCTATGGTTCAATTGCATGCTGCACTTCCTTGTTGCTGTTTGGATCAGCTCTGTTTGATCTTAGATACTCCTATCGGGATCTTTTATCAGAGATAGTTTAGCAGTGCATGGATGAGACCTGTTTGATGTATGTTTGATCCTTTCTGTTTGTGCTTCTGCCTGTGTAAAAACAGCAAAGCATCTAGACTCCTGTGTGGTTTGCTCAGTGTAAGTGTCAGTTTTATTATTTTACCTTGGGGATACACTATTAATGTAATTAATAATTATTGTGTGACTTATTCATGTAACCAGAAGGCATAGATGCAATCATCGTTTCCATTTTCCATAACATAAACCAACACTGCCATAAAGTGGAGCTGTGTGTAAAGATGCATCGCCCTGAGCCAGGCATGGTTGTTTAATCAATGTGTAATTAACTTTGGCAGCAGATTTAACACATTTTCATACCCTCTGGTGACACAATTGCTCCAAATATAGTCAAAAATATTTTTGATCATTTTGAAGTGTGAATGTGTGCATTGCCGGTATGTTTTTCCTATGAATGGTAGCAGGTAATGCCTTGAGGTCCATAGTCCCATTCCAGACCTTTAAACCGTGGGGTTTAAACTTGAATGACAGCTATTGGCAGAGATCCAGCCTCACTTTTGTAGTTTTCAAAATGACCTGCCAAGCATTAGAGATGTAATTTGGATTGTATTGGACCCACTGAACTTGTGTGCGTATATATGTGTAAGATGTTGTTGCCTGACTGTCCTTACCTGACTTCAGCCAGTCTCTGATAAGACAAGGCTTCAGGCTCCAAATAGGGTTGAGTCCTGCCACTGCATGTTCACTTGATCTATTTCTCCACGTCATCATTTCCATTACTTTCAGCGGTGCACCTAATTAGAGTATTACAGTAAAGTTAAACCTATCAAGACAAAGACAAAGTGATTTGTGTGAAATAAGTAATACATGTTAGAAACCCATCTTAAACGTGAAAACATGGTTATCAGTATTGATATTGTTGTTGCATAATTGTGGAGTTAGACTGTTAAACTGTATTTCATCATTTCTTTGTTCAGGATTGGTGCGCCTGTACTTATATAGTTGTATAGATGCACTTTATTTACATTTAAATATACATTTAAATTAGCAAAATGCAGTCTGGAGCCCTGCAACAATCTGTAGGCTACAGAAACTACGACAACAACAGTAACATTGTGGCAGAAACACAGCCTTGCAGGTGACATGCCAAAAAGCGAACTGCCGAAAAGCGTTCTGCCGAAAACTGATTGTTGTTCACGAGAGCTCGCGCAGCCATAGATTAGAACTAATCTAGTCTTTTTGTACCAGTATACATCTCTTCAAAGCAGAAACACAATTCATAAAATGCACATTTGCATTTGCCACCAGTGATTGTAGATTTTATGACACACGTGATTGGCCGTGGTTTCTTCTGATGCAGACTGTGTTGTCTGCATACACACCTCCAAAATTTGACAACAGAGAACACTGGGTATTTTTTCACAATTTTGAAACATAAATGTATATACTTTTATACTACAATTATTATTAAACATTTTTAATTTTAATTTAATTTAATAACAATTTGGCTTGGTTGTTATTATAAAATTTGTCTGTGGTGTGACAAACTCAAAACACAAATGTATGTCTGCTTTGTACAATCTGTAAGTGCAGAAGATATCACTGACAACCGGGCCATCTATGGTAGGCTACAGATTTCTGCATTTACAGTATGGTAAATCCAAGTGTTGAGAGCAGGTTGCAATATTTGCTGTTGAGTGATGCAGGTTGACACATCATGCCTGCTAGAAATATATACAGTACAATTCATTGGATTTAGTGTTAGAAGTCTGGTAGCCAATGCTAGTTTCATGGTGCCTGTTAAATAGAAATAACACCAACATGTCATTCTCCTATTGTCTTTAAATGTATTTGTTCTAGTTTGAAGCGAAATCATTTTCTTCTTCATCTGTCTAGAAAACTGATATATGTCTGCCTGTCTGTCTGTCTGTCTGTCTGTCTATTTGTCTGTCTATCTGCCTAACAGTGAATCAGAACAAAACTCCATCCAGCCGGCTCCCTAGTTTTACGATTCTACACCTCCCATTGTAAAAACCCGTCTGGACTTTGTGGGCTGCTGACAGAACTAGCTTCCCAGCCCTGCTCCTGTCATGTGCTTATTTACACACACGCACATACACACACGCACACACACATACACACACACACACACGCAACAATGCACACATGCTGTTATTCTCAGTGCGATAACTCAATGCAATGCAATTATTTAGACATGCCGGTACACATGGCTTGCTGTTTGCACAAACACAGTAGCGTTCACACACACACTAAAGAGCATATAAGCACACTCTCTCTCTCGCGCTCTCTCTCAAATTCAAATTCAAATTCAAATGGTGCTTTATTGGCATGACAAGTGTACAGTACAGTTACTTATATTGCCAAAGCAGTACAGAATGAAAAGGAACAATAAAAGTAAAACATTTCCAACATTTAAAACATATAGTATGTATCTCTCTCTGTCTACATGCCCGTATTCTTAAATGAAACCTCATGCATTTTATAAACAATTCAGATGATTAAGGTATGTGTATTTCCCTCTTCCTGTGGCAGGCTCTCTTTCTATGATTCAGTTTATAGCGCGCAAGTACGCGTACGCACGCACATACGCACGCACACACACACACACATCAACACGCACACACATCCACATGCACATGCACACACACACACACACACACACATGATAACAGTGAGTAAGTAAGTACTATACATGTACCTGCTAATTAATAGTTAGGCGCTGGAAAAACCTACACATAGATATACACTGTTTCTTGAAATACACACACAAATACACACAACACCCACACGTTTCTATGGTACAGTTCCTATGTAGGGGTTGTGTGAATACATGAACCTGTACAAGTAGACATTATGTGTGTGGGTGTGCCCATATAAATGTGTGTACATGTGTGTTGGTTACCACTGCATGGTGACATATTGTATTTTAATGTCTGTGTTCACACTGTTAAACAGCAGCACATATCACATCTCACACTGGGGGATTTGTTAGATTCACTCCTACTAACCTTCAGACAAGTTGAATTATTAGAAAAGATTACAGGAAAAGCCATCACGGTAATCCTTGCTCTCTGCCATTATCATGGGTTTTTAGCTTCGGTGGATAACATTATTTTGTCTTTGGCTGTGTCTACAGGCGTGACGTAATTGGCTGAGAAAGGTTGGGAGCCCAGGAAAGGGTGTTTTGATTGAATCAGAGATACACACTGACATGTTAGTCTACCATATAAATGGATTTGGCTTTATTAGAGTACTTGATTTACTCAGAAATGTGTGTCTGTATGTGTGTGTGTGTGAGAGAGAGAGAGAGAGAGAGAGAGAGAGAGAGAGAGAGAGAGAGAGAGAGAGAGAGAGAGAGAGAGAGAGAGATATTGAAAACTAGTCTGTATTTGTGTGTGTATTAGAGTAGGGTGGCGTGTGTGTTGATTGAATATGCACGCAGTCTGTCAATTGTCTGGGCTGGTGTGTGTGCACGTGTGCATGTGTGCGTGTGTGTGTGCTTATCCGTATGTCCTCCCCGGTATCAGACTGCCAGCAGAGGGGCTTGGCAAAGAGTGCCTGTTTAGCTTCTTAAAACAAACTCAGGAGGCAGATGAATGATATCAGGCGGTGCGATTAACGGGGGCAGGCAGAGCTGAATGAAAGCGTGTGGGATCATCGGTCTTTCCCTTCGTCCATCTCTGTTTTTGACTAATGTCTAGCGTCTACATATTCCCGCTCACATCCCGCTGTCTCTTTGCTCATTCTCTTCTTACCGTGATTCCCCTCTGTCTTTCTGTTCTCCATATACTGACTAACAGTTCACGGATACACCTGACATCAACAATGAACCACATAGGTTGTCTTTGCTGTGGATTACAAGAGAGAAATACATATAAAGCGGAAGGCTTTAGAGGTGATCCAAATAGATTATAATGAAACATTGTTTTCTATCAGGAAAAAAAGCAAATAAGAGGGATATGGACAAGAGCTATTTCCCTGTTATGACATTCATTTAGCCAGCCACAGACTGGGCAGATATTTCCCAAAGCAGTGCCAAGCATCTCTTGCTCATTAAGAGTTGAAATAAACTATTTATTCCTCTTATATACAATCATCTGTCAATGCTGGTGAGGAGGTCCAGGAACCATATTCATCAATCGTGACAAAAAACATATATATTTTAATGTGGCTTTAAATATTTGAACTACTAGAGGTGTCCTTGATGTATTTTGCCAGGAGTTTGAAAGGATTGAATATGTTTTATACAGGTCTACACTAGAGCCATTTGATTACAACATATATGCACATTATGTTCCTCTATTTAACTTATTAAAAACATAATCATTTTTAATAATCTTTTATATATTTAATCAATTATATTAATGCAAAATACTGGTCGCTAATGTTCAAATGATTCTACTGTATTATTAGTCCTATCAGGACAGTAACACTGCGATTATATCTGTTCATCACTGCATATCAGGACACATTCATACATTCTCTTTTCTCTTTTGTCACCGGGTAATGACTGTTTGCTTGGAAAAGCGGTTGTCAGAGTTGGAAAAACTACCAGTCACAGACAAGTTAGCATTTACTTTGTGGCTGACACTACATTTCCCACACTGATGAGTGTGGCTGCAATGTTTACTCAGTGCTGAAATGTAACAGGTGTTGTTCTGCTAGATGAATGATGCTCAAGTGGGAAGTGAATATACATTGCATTAATGTCAAGTTGAGATTACATTTTTCCACAGTATTCTTGTGGCGGTGGGTTATGGACTGTAAAATATATTTCCGGCCATGGCAAATATAGTATTAAACCTATTTTCCAAAGTGCCTACCCTCCATTTTTTCTTCTTAAAAAAAAAAAGAAGCCATTAATAGATAATAAGTTATCATGTGACTTTATAAATAGACAAAAGCGATAGGACTGTCTGCGGCTCCTGATGGAAAAGCATTTCATATGTATGTCTACAGTAAGAAGGTATAGGCTTAATGCAAACATACAGTAGAGTAACAGGACAGATGTGACCACTGTTAAAATGTGTATCATTGGAACATTTTCAGATACTGAATATGAAGATATATATATATATATATATATCTTCTATATCATTTCTTCTACAAACCTCTTGTTTATCTTGATACTATTGGACAGTTATCCAATCGGCGTTGCTACAAATGTTTTGATCACTTTCAAAATCTACCACCATTTTGCAACACACCTGCAACGTCAATGCATTTAGCCATGCTGATTGGTCCGCCAGCGGGGTGGTTGTGAAAACAAAACGGCAATGTGAACACGGCTTCCAGACAGAGCCAGGCTATCTTATCAATGTTGTACACTAATCATTTTGTACACAAGCCATTTACAATTAGAGTCAACTGTAGATTATTCTTTTAAATGCTAATGCTGCAATCTTCTCTCTGCTGTCCCAGGGCAGTGGGCAGTCCACTGGTCATGGACCCCAACAGCATCTGCAGGAAGACCAAGCGTCTAGCTGGGAAGCAGGCAGAGCTTTGCCAGACGCAGCCAGAGATTATCAGCGAGGTGGCCAAGGGAGCCAGGCTAGGGGTCCGGGAGTGCCAGTACCAATTCCGTTACCGTCGATGGAACTGTACCAGCCACAACAAATACTTTGGCAAAATACTACAACAAGGTGAGTGAAGGGCAACATTGATCGTACAGCGTAAAACAATGTGACTACACTACATCATGTACTAACGTATTAGCGCCCGTGTTAGGAGTAATTTTGCCGCACTTTGCGTCTAAAAACATGAGTATTGTATACAAGAACAGCACTCACATGCCTAAAATGCTATTCTGCTGCTGAAGGAACACAGGATTGCAAGTTGCGCTTTCCTAGGATGGGAGGGTCGGGGGGGAGATTGGGAGTGTCCCGCAAACAAAAGGGAGGAGATGCGGAAGGAGAGAATGATTACCTATGCCGTTGAATGTATGGAAACTGTTATGCGCAAGTCGGTTTTGCGGGGAAAAATATCCTCCTTTGAAAAGCAGGTGTTATCCCAGTTAGCATGTTTCTTTGAACAGGGGAAGCAAGCAACATCAAGATTCATCCAAGAAAGATGAAGACACAGGCCATGAAGAGACGTGCTGAAGGATTTTAATGCTCGTGTGGTGTTAAAATAAATATATTCCACTTCTTTCATTTAAATGTTATAGACTTCCAAACATAATTATTTGGGGGTAGAATTATGCCCATGTTATCTCTAGGTTTGACGATACACAGATAAGTAGGCTATATTTATAAAAAGGTCTTCATGATCGTCAAACTTGTTTTCTTTTTCTGCTGTTCCTTTGCATTTGGGTGCCAACACTTAAAATCAGGAAGGCTGCAACATAGACTACTCAGTGTCTACTTCAAGTTTAGGGCGCTGCCAAGTGCTGATTACGTGATCAGCCGCAAGTTTAGTACACCCAACGTAACATGCAATGGCACATCGCTATCTGTGGTCTGGCTGCACTCGATATATGTGCTAACGCACATACAGTACATAAGGCCCTAGATGTGATACCGCTGCAATTCATACAGGTTTTCTACAGGCTATAGGCTACCACTTGTTTAGCAGACAGTTTGAGACACGCTTGAGGTACTGTAGGCCGGCGTCAAACTCGCATCCATTTAGCTTCCACTATTATAACTAGCCAATTCCACCAGTCTACTGTAAATTAGTTGATGCTGTTGTCTACTATGGTGGTGTACCTACAATATACGTATATTGATAACTCAAATTGAATTGAAACTGGCAAGCTGACAGGTTGGCGTATATTGGTATTAATATTCATAGCATTTGGATGGTGAACATTTATGTGGTTTACAATAGGTCCCTCTCTAAGTGTTTGGTGGCATTAGCAAATATCTTTAGTGATTGTCCCTTCTTATTGTCATCTATTATTCTTCACAAAGCTCGAGGTAGGACCTGAACCCATGACCTCAGGAGCAGTCAGTGGTCGTACATCAACCTGGGGTCAGATCTTTGACTGACCGTGGCTCAGCATACAAGGGCAGCTGTTGTTTTGCCCACCAGACATATATGCACTTGACTGACTTTCTCCTGTTCATCAGATTGTACGCTCTCAAAATGATCTTCTAAAATTGGCTTTTCCCTTGACATGTTCCTTAAGATCCCTTAATATCTTCCTCCAGCTCTTTGAAGTCTGTAATATGGCTAATGTCGGGTCACGTCAGGGTCCTTAGCAATTACCGTGTTGGTTGTTTTTCTAGTATGAGTATGTTCACAGAGAGCTGTCTGTCTGGTGTATGAGAGGGACCACAGAGAGCCTTTATATTCATCAGACAGTGCCACATTTTGTCAACAGAAAGAATATAATATGCAACAAATGTGCAGTTACCTGCATGTGAGTCTCAGTGCTATAGTGGGAAAGATGCTTGATGATGGATGGATCATGTGATCTAGAGAGAGAACATGTATATGATGCGTTTTCTGTTTGTTTTGTAGGCTTATCTACTTGTAGGAATTACAATATATTACCGTCACCTTTATATAAAATGCAGAATATATGCAGCTTTAATTTTGAGGAAATACTATTTGCTGCCATGTGGCAAAAGACAATTGTTCATTATGTGCACATTCACAAAGAATAACTGTTCAATACTGTAGGCGTGCCCTTTAAATGGTTCCCAAGTCAAGGCAAGTCAAGACTCTTATTTTAGATGGTGATCTCGAGTTTGCTCTACCAGTCAGCAGAGTGACTCACACCAGAGCTAACAAGCATTCTGAAGTATTTCTTTAAGAGTACCCCAATAATGTCTATACTGTTAAGTTACATTATAAAAGCCCAGGAGGTTAGCATGCTGTCCTGAAACAATCTGGCATGTTGACTCCAAACTGCAAAACTGCATTGATTTGTTTTTATACAGATCATGGACGTCCACTGGCTAATTTGTTACAACTTGACAAATGAAACGTCATATTTTCAGGTAAACATGACACATGATAAACGTTACCATGTTTTTATATGCCGGTATTACTGCCACAATGCAACTGTAGTGTTAAATTAGGGTGAGAGACATTTTATACATACACACTGAACAGTAGCTGTGTCTTTGGTAAGCACCAAGCCATGAAAGTTCCATCAAAAGTTCCAGCATGTTATTTTAACCAAAGTGATCACAAAGTTCACTCAAGACGTACCCGTTTAGAATCATATAAAAACATCTTCCAAGCAAATATGGTGGAATAAATGTCCACTCCGTAAATATACTGGATCATTAGCAAATATACTGTAAGCTAAAACACCTTTCATCATATTCTGTGAATATCTGCTGATGGTCCTCTAGCTGTCCATTGTGTGTGCACACTGCAAAAACAATCTGGTGTTTCTACACAGCCTCTATACATGGAAACACAAACATGAGTGGTAATGCATGGATGTATGCAATCTGGGTGGTTTGGCTTTAGAGGGAGCACCCTGTGGCATTGAACGGAGCATTTAATTTTGGGCATACTTTACCCTATGAGTACCAAACTGGTACTCATGAAACCACTCTCCTGCTTGTAACTTAAATTATTATGATAAAAAGTAAAGAATCATTATCCCCCTCTCTTCATTCAAGCTTAGGAGTGTTTATGCGACAGACTATAGAAAAAAGAAAGTATGTGTGTGAGAGAGAATCTGCCAGCAGAAGACATAATTAATCATGAATTCCTACCTGTCTATAAGTGAAGCTTAAGAGCTGTTCTGTTTTGAAACCTCCCCCTCACCAATTAACCAGGACTCCTCACTTTACGCTAGCTTGTCAATGTGCTAAACAGGTATGAACTTAAAATTGAATCAGGCATTCCGGACAAGATGTACAAGATGTTTATAGATACATTTCAAATACAGTTCTTGTAGTTTGTGACAATGTATACACACAGTATTGTAATTATTTAGCAGTAAAGTATTTGTGTATACATCATTAAGTAGAACTTTATCGCAAAACCTAACAATACCGGCAAATATGTTAAAAGTAGTTAGCCATGGACAGGTTAAATCTACAGCACAACTAGCTAGATGAAACATCTATCTTTTTCCCTCCCCATTTGTAATAATATCTTCAGGCTATTTTCCTTCACAATTGAGGGATCCTAGAGTTATGTCATGTGCTCACTGATTGACAAAGTTCAGAAAGGGAGGCTTTGGCTCATGGAAAGAAATAGGAGTATTGTTGCTGCCAAAAGTGATGTTTGACATAGGAACCTAACGTTAGAGATTTTAAGTGGGGAAGATTAGATACTGTAAGATATGTTAACAACAGATATTTGTTCTGCTGGCAATTACTACAGTCAGGACTGTGAGGTGTGTGTGTGTCAGAGAGAGAGAGAGAGAGAGAGAGAGAGAGAGAGAGAGAGAGAGAGAGAGAGAGAGAGAGAGAGAGAGAGAGAGATAAAGACATAAAGTGTGACAGTTATGCCCTAAAACAGTGCATGTACTCACTATCATGACATGACTATGAAAATAGATGTTGTGTATGGATGCAACATTGCTTTATTAGGTGATTTCACAACATGCCGACTCATTCCACTACCTCACCAGCGTGAATGAACCAACATGTCGACACAAGAATGACACTCATTTTCTGCATTAGAATCAGTTGATTCTCCCCTCTGCGATTAAAACCCTTACTCATGGCCTGCTCCTGAAAAAGAATGAGTATTGCGTTACTTGTCATTAATTGGTGGGTAATAAAACCATCTTGTCTTGATCCGCTTTGTGTTTAAATAGTGCACCAAGCCTAGAGGGGTCATGACTTGGAGTGTGGGCCAGTTTATTAGACATTAATATCAATGCCAAGGCTGCTCTGATGCTCTAATATGTTACTGACATCAAACAAACTTGGTGATTACATTTTAACATAAAATTATGGCTATTTGTATTTGTTTGATAACTCGTGTATTTTGGCAGATGCAGTGAAAACATGTACAAATGTACAGTATGTATTTGCAAGGTTAAAGTATTTGCAAGATTAATTTGCGTTCTCTTGTTTAAAGGAGGCAGGATTACTTCGTTGCCAGCAGAAATGTCAATTTCATCGTTTGCCCAGACAAGAGAGAGGGTTACTTTGCTGTGCCCTCTAGGGCATTCATTCTTAATCTCTAAAATTAAACAAGAGTAGTCTTCACGTGTCACATACTGTAAGCATTTGTTGTGCCTGAAATAAGTGTTTTGGCTTACTGGTGGAGGGGTTTGTTGCTGCTCAGAATGCTGAAAGATGATGTGTTAACTGATTTCTGGCTGCAGTACGAATTATTTGTCAGTCACAGGCAGATTTTATTGCTGCAATAACACAGATGTGATACAGTAGCGTTTACATGATGATGTGACTGATACCTAATCACAACTGTAAACATTTTAAGTGTATTTCCAGTCTTTTTGCAGTGATAAACCTTCTGCAATATTTCATTGGTAGTATTGGTATTGTTTTACTTGTCTTGAAAATGAAAATGAAAATGAAAAGTACATTGTGACGAATGATTCCTGACATGATGATATCTTAGTGAGCACCATCTTCATAAGCATTTTGAAGGCTTGGTGAATAACACTGTAAGTCAGACGTTGTCTGAAGAATGTGGTTTTTAACCTTCTAGACCCTATGCATCATTTCCTGAAAGACTGAGAATTAAAACATATTTGCTAATTCTCGCAGAAGGGCCTTCTGGCATAAGGAACAGACTTAGACAGGCCCAGGCACTCACTGTGAATTTGTTTGGAATTCATGTCTCCAAGGAAAATGTACAAAAGCGTGCCTCAAATCACATGTTTCTGATACCTTTGATTGATTCTATTTTGTTATACTGAAAACCCAAATTCAGTCTTTTGTTTTTCTTGTTTTATGCATGGTAACAAATGTTCTTTAATACATTTATACTATTGATGGAATGTTCTGTAGTGGGGATATTCCATGTTTTTAATGTTTTTAAGGACATCATTTGTGCAAGCCAGGTGCTTAGATTGTTAAAAAAAAACACATTTGCAGACAAACACACACACACACACACACACACACACACACACACACACACATACAGACAGTTCAATGACCTGTGCAACACTACCTAGGCAGAGAGATAGACAATACATTATGCACAAATACATATTTGCCTTGCAGAAAATACCAAACAATAGACAGGCTGACTCAAAAGTACACTACTGTAATACAAGCTTCAGAGCTAGACAAAGCCGTTATTTCTACTCACACACAGAGACACACACACACATGAGAACACTAAGACAATTTCAACTGTGCAGCCATCTTTGGATGTCAGGGTATGCAGCTGGTATTGATATCACGACTTGTGTGTGCAGTTCTTCATCGCACGCCACCCATTCTGTGTGAGACCAGCCCTAATGAATCCCATTCAGTGAATCATGCGATATGGGGTTGGCAGTATCGGTGGTGACTGCACGCTCTCCGCCTTCCATCACACAGAAATAAAAGTCATTCACTGTGGCTCCCATACACAATAGTCTGCTCTCTCTCTCCCTCTCTCCCTCTCCCTCTCCCTCTCTCCTTCTCTCTCTCTATCCCTCTCTCCCTCTCTCTCTCTCTCTCTCTCTCTCTCTCTCTCTCTCTCTCTCTCTCTCTCTCTCTCTCTCTAACACACACACACA
>JAODOY010000886.1:0-13323 GCA_025399855.1 Forbesichthys papilliferus | reverse complement strand
TTCCTGATTTCTTTCACCTCATCCGTTCAACAGTACTGTTGTGCTCCAGACTCTAATCCATCTTACTCTCGGCAATGGTATCATACTGTATGGCATCCACAGTACTGATATTGTAGCACACTCCCAGCTCCACCCACACAATTCCCAGGGTGCAGTGCTTCTTCCTACCTGCCTGCCTCCCTGCCTCCCTACCACCCTTTGATGACATGGCCTCTTTGGCTTTTGCTAGAGGCTGACAGTTTTGGAACGCAGCAGGCTTAATGGATGACTGTCTAAAAATGGCTGCCTGTAATAGAAACAGGAGACGTTTGTTTCTTTTCTATTCCTCTACACCCCCCCCAATTTCTGTTTTTCATCTCAGCTGTTGCCCAGATGCATTATTTTGTTTTTCTTTTCTTTTTCCCACTTCGCACATACAACTAAAAAGATTGTTGGAGGGCTAAAGCCATGCCTTTGTATGTGAGCAAAATGGTGCTCCAGTCAGTTAATCACAATGGTTAATTTACGGTTTATGGCGTATGGTTTGAATTTACAACATTTAAAATGTAGGACTATGATATGACACAAACTTAAATGAATGCTACATGGTTAGCATCGCACTCTTTACATTTGTTCAACAAAAACATGGAATATGACTGATGGTAACACTTGAGTTGTTAATGTCTGGTACAAACTAACAAGCCATTTAACAACATACGGTACAGTACTTTTCTATAGAGCAAATATATGACCAATAACGCTTTGTGTTGAATGTCTAAATGAATTCTAATACACTAGTAGATTGCTAATGGATAACTGACAGACTACCTGGCAGGCTACACCTACATATACATCTATCTACTTGTATGTGCAGTACAATATACTGTATATTCAGCATATGGAAGCACATTTGTGTATTCATTACTATGCATTATTGAAATGAGGAATGTCTCAAATCTGTCTTTTATTGAGATAATGACCATCATGATGTTGATGTCTTTTGATGGGAAATATGGCGAGAAAGGACATTCTGTTTCTCTCTCTCTCACTCACTCACTCACTCTCTCTCTCTCTCTCTCTCTCACACACACACACACACACACAGAAGCAGGGTTCTGTTTACTGTCTTTGGCTAATGCATTTTTTCTTTATGTAGATTTAAATGGCTTCATATAATTGTGTGTTGTTCTTTTTTGTGTAGAAGCTAATGCAAGCGAAACTGACGGTTTGTGTTTGCGTGAGCGTGTCTGCGTGTGCCTGTTAGCTTTTGATGCCCTCTGGCTGCATGCATATTAGTTTCTGTTCTCGTGAATGCCTTAATGCGTGTGGTTTAGTAGGGTCCATTAGTGTGGCATTGGTTGCTGTCGGTGTGTAGATGTTTGTGTAAGTTAAGTTAAGGTTACATTCATGACTCGCGCAGCATTGTTGACCCATTACTGCACTGCCATTTTGTGTTTGTGTCATGATTCAGCCACCCTAATTGGCTCATTATGAAAGCTGTTAGCATTAGAGAAGTGGTCGCAGGTCACTGTTAGTTAAGTTTTCTACCTGTTTCGTCCGGTATTAGTCGGCCTGTGAACGTGCGTCTGTAATTGTGAGATGTTGAGGGGCGTTCCTATTAATATGTAATATATTCACGGCAATTTAGATTTAGCTGCCCTTCCAATTTTGCCTCACCCGCACGCAGTACAGAAGACCCCTCTTCTAATGCCTTGTTTGGATTGAGCTGAGTGATTAATTGTCTATCAGATCATCTGAATTCAAGCCACAGCACTAAGTGTCTAGCAGGTGGTGAGTGATGTCAGCAAAGCCAGACCTGTAATTGCTCAACGAAAAAAAAACAACCTCACGATGGATATTCCTTTCAGAGAAGCATCTAACCCCTTCATTACCATCTGTAAATGATCAACTACATCAAAGTCTCTTCCGCAACTCTTCCAGTTCAAAGAGTACGGTCAGGTAACCTTGTCGCACTCCTATCAACCAACACAGCAACGCCGTATGGCACAGCCATCTTTTATAGCACCAGCACCTAGCTTATCTACTCATCCATATGCTCAGGTCTCTGGCGTAGACGTGTTGTTAATTAGAGGAGCAGCTGGCTGCCCGCTAGCAAGCTATGCTAGCAGCGCAGGTGACTGCATTCAGCAGTGGCTTACGGCAAGAGCGGCCTGATTTTAGCACCCCCCCCCCCCCCTGTGTGTGTGTGTGTTTCTGTCTTGTTCTCATGCTCTCTGTGCATGCTATGCTGTAGCGCAGAGCGGACCTATATAGGTTAGCTACTCCAGTACATTGAGGACAGGCAGCTAGCAACAGAAAAGTGTGTCTACAAGTGGGCCAGCTATTTCCACCTCTTCTGAAACTCAGGAAGGTCGATCTCTCTCTCTCTCTCTCTCTCTCTCTCTCTCTCTCTCTCTCTAAAATGTTTTTGAGTGTTCTCCTACTCTTTTCCTAGGCCTCCGCTCCCTTGTTTTTTATTTTTTAATTTTTTAAAAAATTGTAATTTTTTTTTCTCGTTTTCCTCAAAGTGCAAATAGCCTTAAGGGAACATAGAGATCTCCTCTCCTGTCCGTCACTCTTCTGCCCACCTCACCTCCTCTGACCCCAGGGCTCTAGGAATCCACCAGAGGAGCCCTGGCCCCGGTTCCTCCACCGTCGGATGCTGTGTCCGGGTCACAGCTCCTGCCAACACCTCCCAGGGAACTTCAGAGCTATCTCTGCTCAAATTCCCGGGGAGCTTCGGTCTGTTTAGTTGCTCAAATAGATGTCCTGACCTCAGTAGCACATTTCTCTCCACCCCCACCCCCCCACCCCTTAAGTCCAGACCCAGTCAGATCTAGGAAACGGTATTGAGCTTTCAGCGAGCCTTTGCAGCCCATAGCACTCTCATATAGTCGCCCTACTGTATAACACCTCATTGCCCAATCCATGCAATGACTTCAATGCCTTATGAGGCATATCAAGTAAAACCTTAATGTTGATTTCTACACCAGCTACAGCCGCAACAGAGCAGTATGTGAGCATTGTGTGTATTTTTCCTTAATTTTTGTTTGACATCGGCTCGTATGCCCAGATATTCATGCATTATGATTCAATGACCAAATCACAAATATATATATATACACACACAAAATCTAAAAGACACTATAAATATACAATTCAAAGTGTTATTGGTTTCACATAAAACCTTAGATTGTGTTAATGGAAAACGAATGACTAATTCATGACTTGTGAATGGAAGTCTGACAGTACAGATGGGAGGTGGAATGAAAGAGCGGGTGTTAGACAGTAAAGGAGAGAAGCTCTTTCATGCCCAGCAGGGACTCTTCAAAGCTTGTGCTACGGTGACCATTTGAACATTTTTTGTGTTTTTTTTTTGTAGAGATTAAATCGACCGAGATTGCTTTTTTCAGCAAGTCAATTCAGGAGCGTCCTTTAAGGGAGTATTTTATGGGGGAATCAAAAGCTCCTGATGTTTAGCTTGTCCTTGTTCTCTCTTCCCCGTGCCATACACTTTCTCACCCAATTCTTTTCCTTTCCCTCTCTTTTTACCCCCCCCCCCCCCCTTCCTTCCCTTCCCCCTCCACACACACACGCACACACAAACACCTTTTAGTGTATAGCTCTTCAAAAGGTAGTGGAACATATTGTCTGTTACTGGGCTATTACAGTGAGATGGAGAAACACTTAAGCAGATCATGCAAATTTCTTCCTGCGTTTTCTGTCTTCTTTCCATCTGTCTATCCCCGTTTCCCTCTCATTTTCTCTGCTTGTCTCTCTCTTTCCTTTCAAGACTGAAATGCTTAAAGGATTTAAGAGCCAGGCAGTAGGCCATACATATATATATATATATATATATATATACGTAGGCCATTTTGTGTTTTAAGCTTACACACGTACGTGCTGCACACATCCAGCACTCTGTTTTCCGTCTAAAATTCAGAAATCACTTAGCTGCAAATAGTAGACATTGTCCCAGTTGTGTTTGCAGTGAGCATGTGCTCGATTCTGTTATTTTTCTTGAATGTGTTGGACAACACGTTTTTGTAATGTTGAAGAAGAAAAACACCCACTAATTTCGGTCATCCATGTCAATATATTCAGTATTTTGTTATCAAAATGTATGTACAATTTCTTGTCATTATTTAGCTTTGTAATAGTGATTTGGACATTTTTTATAATAACCCTCTACTTATTTTAGTCATTACTGTATATTATTTTCATTCATTTATTTCTAGATATCACTGTGCCATTTACAGACTCTAATTTTAAGGATTATTACTTGACACAAGCACAGATGATTGCATTGTTTTCTTTTACTTTCATCTAGTTTGACAGTTGCATCTATTATTGCTTCCAGAGGTTTCTGTTATGCCCAGTGCCCATGTCCTATTGAGTCTGTAGTGATGTCCTTGTGAATTTGATCAAATTCACACACTTGAACATCCTTTGATCGTGTTTTAGTCCTTAGTCACAGACAAAAAACACACAGTAGTGTGGAGTCAAAAAAGGAGTAATTTCATGCTCCTTTTTACTTGTTGACACAGTTCCTTGACTTCTCAAAGCAATGTAGTTGACCAGCTTAGGTTTTGACCCACATATGGTTTATTTTCAGCAGTGTTTTCAAGGTGTTAATATTGGGCATTAATTCCAAATGTTTGTTCTAAGTAAGATTGTCTTTAAGATGCTAAAACAATTCCCCTTGGTGAAAATCACTTGGAACAAGTGTACTGTAGCACAACGTCAGTACCCAAGATGCCCTTGTAGAGTTTATGAGCAGCGAGCAACGCCAAACACTGGCTGTCCCACCGAGTATCACAAATGTCACTCTGTCACCACCATCATAGAATTGGAAGGGAATGTTCCTCCGAAAGGTTTCCTCCTTACATGCTATAGCGTTGTAATGTACAGCAGCGGGGAAGCAGATTGTCAGGACGTGGTTGTTGGGATTTCACACTGTGGCTCAGCTTGTGGTGAGGAAAGCCTGCGTCATTATGCATGAAGACGTACAGTAGATCTTATGAACATCAGGGCTCTCTGTCTCCGCGCTAATGTGATCAGAGAACAGAGATGGTGGCAGTTGTAAAGGGAGGATGGATAAACGTCCCGTTGTTACTAGTGATGGCTATGTAGGTCTGCGGCTCCTATTCCTGTAAACTAGATCATTTCGTGACTCTTACTGAGTTATGGTGCTGGTGCAGAGACATTGTGTTTGTGTGTATGTATCTTTTTTTTTGGGGGGGGGGGGGTTATTATTTACACATTATTCATTTTATTAGTGGTGTTTTAATTTGTTTATTTATTTCTGTGCTTTGTCTTAGTTTAAATACATTTTCCTTAATCCCCTCTCTCGCCTCTCCTAGCACTGAGGCGTCAATAGCAATCAATGAGACGAGATCGCCAACTTCTCTCCTGCAATATAAAGTCAATATTTTTTCCTCCATGCCAATTTAAGGTCTCAATAGCTAATTTCAATTCTAATGAGTCTAATGTGGGTCAATTCTGAAACTCAATGTTCCATTATGATGTTGTTATGGTTAAAAGAATGGAATTGCAAGAGATAACATTAACCAATATATCAGATATCGAATCTGTTATGGACAGGAGGCGGACGGACCCAAAAGCAGAACTCAGGGCACGAAAAGCAAACATGTTTATTTCCTGTTGGCAAAACTAGAGGTCAGGAACACACAGTGGTGGCGGCAGTTGGACTGTGCGTACGTACTATAGACATACTGTAGGCAGCAACGACCAGAAACGGCAGACAGGGAAGCAAGAATCCTGGACAGAGAGAACGTATTAGCAAAGCACAAAAACGTAGCAAAGGAACCAGAGCGTAATCGATTTGACCGATTCAACCTGCCTGTAAGCATCTTGTGTCGCACCTTGCATGGCAGCAATCACCATCGGTGTATGAATGTGTGTGTGAATGGGTGAATGAGGCAAAATACTGTAAAGCGCTTTGGATAAAAGAGCTATAAAAAAAATCTGAATCTGAAAAGAGAGTGTGACGATAATGGCAGGCAGGTGTGCTGATGAGGTGATCGTGGTCAGGTGTCGGTCAGCACAGGAAGGGAACCATGACAACACAAGACACAGGGGTAGACAGGAGAACACATTTGGGGGGCGGCGGATATCAACTTGAAGGTGTCCTTAATCCACCAACTCTGCTCTGTTCGACTTTTCATTCATTCTGTTTCCTACTTTCACCTCTCATCTCCTCTCCTCTCCGCTAGTAACTTTAGTCCTTTTGACCGTGTGCGTGCGTGTGTGTGCGCGTGCGCGTGTGCGTGAACTGTAATATGTGCATGTGTAAGGAAAACTGGCATTTCTCCTTAATGAATGCTCTCCGCTAAGAGAGCTGTAATTCACATGTGTCACAGCCAAACCTTCCATTTGGGGACATACCAAAGGATGGAGGGCGGATAAGGTTTTCTCTTGCTATGTACGGTATTTGTAAGCTGCGTGCGTGCGTGCGCGTGTGAGAGAGAGAGAGATTGACAGCTAGATAGGTAGCTATATAGAGCAAGAGTGAAGGATGTTATTAAGGCCTTCTTCTGGGAATAGGGTATTTTATTATACCTTTACTGTGACCATCAACTTTTATTGTTGGAGACCTTCCACCTGCTTTCTCAGAGAGTGCCTGTGTGTGTGTGTGTGTGTGTGCGCGTGTGTGCACGTGTGTGTGTGTGTGTGTGTGTGTGTGTGTGTGTGTGTGGGAAGAAATCTTAGCATGCTACAACAATTAATATATGAGATCAATGTATCTTTATTGTAAGCTAAACTAAAAGTTACTTCCTTGATGGCTGCTTTCTAATCATTGTTTAAAACCCTGCCTTATGACCATACCTGTCAACATTGGGTTTCGAAAATAAGGGGAATTTTGTATTTGAATACAATCATTTTAACTTGCTGAATTATATTGATTCAATAGAAACATCCTCAACAGATCGAGAGCATCAATGTAACGTAACCATTGAAACTCACTACAACTAGTTAATTCCCACTCGAGGGCCATCCTCCTGCCTACCCCCTCACACACACACACACACACACACAGACGGTGCTGTATAAAATATTTCTCGCCTTTTCCCCGGTGGTCTGAATAAGTCACTAATGCTAAATCTAGTGAGAAAGCAACAAGACGAGAGCCTGCAAGTGCCCTATATCAGTCTGCAAGTGCCCGCTTATCAGCCTGCTAGTGCCCTTATCAGCCTGCTAGTGCCCCCTATCAGCCTGCTAGTGCCCCCTATTAGCCTGCTAGTGCCCCTTCAGCTTGCTAGTGCCCCTATTAGTCTGCTAGTGCCCCTTATCAGACTGCTAGTGCCCCTGTCCGCTTGCTAGTGCCCATATCATTCTGCTAGTGCCTCCTATCAGCCTGCTAGTGCCCCCTATCAGCCTGCTAGTGCCCCTATCAGCATGCTAGTGCCCCCTTTAATCCTGCTAGTTCCAGCATCAGCCTGCTAGTGCCCCTGTCAGCTTGCTAGTACCCATATAATTCTTCTAGCATACGGGAGTGCATCTCTGTCGTCACGGAAACAGACGAGTGAGTGTCACTGTTATGACGTCACAAACTGGACGTAGTGTTTCTCGTTGTGGCGGTCTTCCTTTGTCCTAAAAACGTCTGAAGTCACTGTTTTGATTAGTCCACATGGCTCTCAGATGGCTGCCCACTCGCCACAGTTTTACCTCACAAATCATGCGTACTACTTTAAACCAGGACTGGCATATAGAGCATGCTGCCAACTTTACCATAAGCATATAAAGTGAGGCATAAAAAAGTAGCCAATGTGTTTGTTTAAGACACATGCCAAGACAGAATAACTCTTCAATATAACACATAAATCAATGCCATAAAATGTATCGTTTTAGCCACTGAAACCCTGTTAGACATTCCTCCAGGCGCTGTAGGGTTAAAAATTGGCATAGATACATGCCTGGAAGGGGTTTACTGCTTACATTACGTTGCCTTTTCAAATATCAGTCATACTGGTGTCTTGTTTTGACGCCATGGAAAGCACCATGATGGGAACATGACATCCATGCGTCTTGACTGGGTGTGACTGAGAGTCATTGCTGTTGTGCTATCATGCAGTTTCACTGTATGCAGAGACCCAATATAAAAAAAAAAACACTAGAAAATATCCAGGTTTGCTTGCTGGATTTATGAAAACAATCATATCTCATATCTCATACCATACAAAGTCATATTATTGGCCAATACCAATGCTAGGGTCAAGGTAACCACTTTCTATGCCATGCACCTCTATGCAAAATGAGGCACAAACTCAGAATCTGACGGTTCCTACTGTGAAGTAAAAATATGGCAGTTGGAAAGGCAGGAGCCGCTTATAAATCAAGGCCTGGCACGATGAGTCTGTGTTGAGAATGTTAACCTGCACTGTAGTGTTGACACGAATGCATCCTACCATCCCGCATAACCCCACTGGAATGTACTGTAACCCAAAAGCCCATAAGAGTCATCTATCATTGCTTTGTTAATAGGAAAACAACACAACAATAGAGGCATCTCAATTGATCTTAGTTCATCTACTTTTATTCACTGAAAAACACGTACTATTCATAATTCACTGACATTTTTACAGATGGTTTTTGAGATTAAGATATGTATGTTGTAAACCCTGTGTGCACACTGTTCATTGAGGTCTCAGAATTTATTGGTGGGCTCAGATTACAAAATGTCAGTTAATTTATCAGGCGACATTGCTACTGCAGAGTTATAAATCTCAGAAATCCGATGATGCGGTGCGATAAAATGCGGTTACACAGTGCAAGATGACCCCTGTGATGACCCCTGTGGTGTCCGTGACCGCTCCCAATGCTGTGAAGACAACTTGCATGTGCCTAGCATTCCCTTTTCCTTTTGTCACTGTGGGACAGCTCATACTGGTTACCATCACATCTTAGAATGATTGACACCTGTCCTTCCCTCCTCCCCAGTCTCCGTTGGGTTTAGTAAAAAATGGCATCCGCAGATGTTTGCCATCAAATGTGGAACGTGTTCCGCATTGTGACGGATACAGTCGAGGGTTTTTAGATGAATCTTATGCGTTGTGTAGTCTGGGGCCCGGCGCACTGATTCATTGAATATCACTCTCATTTCCCTGTTCTGTGAAGGAGAAGAGAAATGCTACAGGTCAACACACATCGGGTTTGGGCAAATGTCACCATGGAATTGGAGGATGTACTGTACTTAATATAGCCTCCTTCCTTGAGATGTTTTTACTTTTGAAGGTTCATCAACTGGCTGACAAGTCAAATTAAACATACTGTAGCTTAAAATGTGAACCCAACGGTTCTCAGAATATACACTTAATTTTTGTTCCTTCTCCAACGCGCTCCTGATCTGAAGCTGTATAATGATGCTGGCAACACACTACACGTTTTCCCAAAATACTAATAGAAAATGTGAAGTATCTCACGCTTAATGACACATTCCACAAAGGATCTCGTCTTTCAGTCGGAATGTTGCTCACATTAGGCCGGTGCAGGGCCAGTACACAATAAACCCTTTGACTGAAATGATGCTTGACACACGAGCTTTCCTCACATAAATACTCACCATTACATGGGACACTTATACTGTAACTAGAAGGGACAGCCATATCATATCATACATTAGATGTCTCTAATTTGACACTGACATTCTCGGCTTTACTTCATTGCCCACTATTACAGTATACCCACACTGTAGCCTATTCATTTCCTTCCTTAAAAGTTTGTAGCGGATTTGTCTGCAAATGTGGTTTTGACCCAAGCGTTTGAGCACATTGAGAATGTAATAACTACATGACATAATGACATTCCCTGCTCGTCTTTCATCAGAGAACTCAGTTGATCGCAGCGCGTTGACACGGGTTAATACTACAAATGATTGATGTGTTCATGTGTCGATACGGAAGCATTTGTCTGCGCAGACACTGACACGTTCGAGCAATTGACCCCGTCTAACGTCGACCTGGAAATCATCTGAGAATCAGGCTAAAACCTTTGGGAGCTGGTCTGAGTGGGGATAGTGTAAAACTGGACACACCTTTAAACCGAACAGGTGACTCTGGCATTTCGGGATGTACATTTTGGTTATTTTGACTGCTCAAATACAGAGAAAATGAAGTTCTTGAATACTTGTATTCTGGGCCCGGGGGAAATGAAATACATCAGAAAACTAAAGGATCTACGAGGCGACGTCAGTTTCTTTTTTTAATTAACGTATTTTATTAAAAAAGAAACTTGCATGTACAGTATAGGCTGGGTCATGACATCCACAAAGCATATACAAAAATACTAGGTACTGGAACTAGGTGCCGTGTAGTTCGATAAATATGCCGTCGTATTATAAATTGTTCCAAACTGACCGAACATAACCGCAGCCGGGGCATTAATACGGAAGCAAAATGCGTATTAAATATAGTATATATATGTCGGAACGCCGAGGGAGTAAGAGAGAATAAAAGAGACATGCCAGTAGCCAACATGTGTACTACCTTAAAACACACGCTATGTGTTTGAATGTACGGTCGTGATATTTCAGTTTATTCAAATAATCCATCGAATAGGCTGCAGTTTTCCAGGTTTCAGAAAATGTTAAGAACGGAATATTCTAAAAGTTACGCTAATTTAATTGAAAGTTTAACTGAGATGTTGATGGGATTTCATGACAGGCAGAAAGTATTGATTGATGGACAAAATGGAAGATAGGAGCAAATCTGCTTTTTGTTTGGTCAGACTGCATGTCCAAAACTATGGCGATGTTAAATTGTTGTGTGGAACTGGACTACCTACTAGACTATATGCAGTAAAATATGACATTATGTTTTGTAGCCTATTTTATTAACTTGCAAGATTAATTTAAGTAATACACATTTATTTGTGCGTTGTCATCATTGATCATGAAACATATGATCGAGCATTGCTGTCACAGACAAACACTCGAGTACTCGAGTTCCCGTGCCCATCCCTGCTGGCGATAGAGTTATGCAAATCCCCAAAGGGAAAACAGCTAAAAAACAAGGGAGGCTAAAAATATCTTAATAATCTTTGTTTTTCCCAACATATTTTCCCTGACTGTGTGTAGACTGTGGTGTATTGTACTGGAGCATTGATTATAAGATCAGAGTTCCATCTTATGAATGCATTATTCTTCTGTCTGTTAAACTCTAGTTAAATTAACATTGCAATGTGCTATGAACTCTAACCCCACCAGTATTTTAATAAACGTTGATGCTCTTTGACCTCCTCGCCCACACACACACACACACACACTCACGCACGTACACATACTGTACACACACACACACACACATACCAGTAGATAATATCTGGTGAGCACAAAAATGCAGATTACCTAGATCCATAAGAATGCTTCAGGCAAACGTAACACTGTCGAAAGCGTCAGTGTAAATTTAGATTATTCATAGGTACATTTCTCATTTCTGCTGCGGTGAGTCTCTCCCTTGCGTGTTCATACTGTATGTATTTTCCTACATGTAATAGTATCACATAGAGACTTGTGGGATTATGAATTCTCAAATCCAGCCATTTTATGATCTGATTATTACATTTCTTTCATGGTTTAAATTTAAATCTTTAATTTGAATGTTATCTGCATCCTTAAACACTCTTATGCAGTGGCTAGCTTTGAAATCCTAATAAAACCTAATAAATAAGTCATAATAATGTGGGGAATGTGTGTTTGGGAGTGGGATTTTTGGGGTTGTGTGTGTGCTTATATACAGTATGTGTGTTCTGGGATCAGGTGGATGTTGTGGAGTCAATTTCTGCACAGAAAATTGAGTGTGTGTATGTGAGTGTGTTGAGCATGTATGTTGACTGTGTGAGGGCAATACCCACCCCCCTGCACGCACGCACACACACACACACAGCGCGCCATTGGCCTTTTTGTGTACTTTGTGCATTTTCCACTTTTTTTAATTTGTTGCTTGACTTTACGTTTTACATCCCTGGTTGCTGCCTAGAACAAGCAGATGAGAAACCACGTGTGTGTGTGTTTGTGTGTGTGTGCGCGCGTGCGTGTGTGAGAGAGTCAGTAGATACTGGTGGTGGTGGGGTCCTGGCAGGTGCACAGGGATAGCCAAGGTAAAATTAAAATGGTCTCAGTGTGCAGATGGTACTGTTGTTCAGGCAATAGCCGTGCTGCAGTACCATTCATGTCCACAGGGTGCCGTGTGTGCATGTATGTGATCGCGCGCTTGTGTATGCATGTATGCATCAGTGTGCACACGTGTGTGTGTGTGTGTGTATGCGCGCGCGCCCGCACAGTGTGTGCATGTGTGCATCCGTGTGCGTGTGTCTGCGTGCGCGTGCGTGTCTGCAGCCAGCCCTCGGTAGCTGCCAGAACACTTATCAAACCCCGGTCCGCTGCGCTACTCACCGTGCCTCCTAATTATAGACTGAGGCACAAAAACAGCCGTGGATGCCCTCAGCCTGCAGCGCGGCCGCCTGTATCCCTTTCCCCTTAATGAGGCAGGCTCCCCTGATAGCCACCGGGGGCAGCCTCGCTGACAGTCGCCTCCCCGTCGGTCTCCACAGCCAGAGAGAGAGGGTGTGCGATCGGTGGACTTGACAGACAGGTGTAGAGCCGCACAGGGAAACGGAGCTTGTGGGTTCAAGAAATGGAACAAAAAAAAAATAAATAAATAAATAAAGAGGAGGCGTGGGGGGGGGGGGGAGGAGTAGGGAGGACTGCCAAGAGATGGAGATCAGGTTGGCGCCAAGCGGAGACTTGGACAGGCTTGTGAGACGAACAGAGGAAGAGGGGGAGAAGATGGGAGGCGGGGGGAGTAATTGTGGCTATTTGTTTTGTTTGCTCATTGAGAGGCCAGACACGAGCACACGGCCCGGCTTCTCCCTGTCTTCCAGACGCCGTTTTGTTTATTTCTCTGCCACACTTTCATCTCCTCCCCCCCCCCCCCCCTCTTGCTCTCCTTCTCCCTTTCTCTCTCTCCCTCTCTCTTTCTCTCTCTCTCTGCCGTCTCAGTGCCGTCTTGCTCTCAGGCCATGGTGTAGTTGTGAGCCCTTTCATAAACTGCTGTAGAAGCCCGTGTCCTAAAAGGGCCTAAGTGAGTCTAAATTGCCTACAGCCGACGATGCTTGAAGTGGAAATGCCTTGTGTGTGTGTGTGTGTGTGTGTGTGTTTGTGTGTGGTGTGTATGTGTAAGTGTTCAACCCCCCCCTTACATTCCATGTCATATCGGACATGCATACAGTATCATCAGCTGTTTCATCCGAGCCATAACAACACATCGCAGCACCTTCAAAGATAAATGGCAAACAATAGATTTAATATATATATATATATATAAT
>JAODOY010000885.1:0-13323 GCA_025399855.1 Forbesichthys papilliferus | reverse complement strand
AGATCTAAATGGTAGCGCTCCACCTCCCGCACAAGTTCTGGCTCCTTCCCCCACAGTGAGGTGACGTTCCACATCCCTAGAGCCAGCTTCTGCTGCCCGGGTCTGGTTCGTCGAGGCCCCTGACTTTCACTGCCACCCAAGTGGCAGCGCACCCAACCCCCACGGTTCCTCCCACGAGTGTTGGGCCCATAGGATTGAGATGGAGGCGCCACGTTGCTTTTTCGGGCTGTGCCCGACTGGGCTCCGTGGCAAACCCAGTGTCAGCAAACCCAGTGCCGCAGTGTCAGCTCCAAAATGGACGTGACTGCACTACTTTGAAAAAGTGCACTGCAATTAATATGCTCTTTATTATGTTTTCGTATCGTTTTTGTAATCTTGTGGACTAATTTGGCAAGAAAAACCATCCGAGGAATGAAGGGAGAATTTGGGAAAGTTGGGTGCATTGGATAGGCTAGTGGCTTTGAAAGTTGTGCTTGACAATTACCAGACTATTGTTTCCAACTGCGGAATGGGTGAGTAAAAATGCATTTGTATCTTTCCACTAAAAATGAGGATTAATATTTAGAAATGATTATATCTAGTGTTGTCTTCCTGAAATGGACAGACAATATCAAAGTCATTAGGGGCACAGTATAGAAATTGATGTGATCAGAAAGATCTGTGGAAATAATGAAATGATCTGGAAGACAATGAACTGCAGACAACCCACAGGAAGATTGAACTGACCCTCTATGTAGTGTTTCTTTCACAAACATGATCTGCGTGTAATATACAAAAAATAACTTCACCTGCTATAGACTTAGAAAGTTAGTGCTTAAGTTTGTGCATACAATGTGCACACGAGTACATTTTTTAATTTAAAATGAAAGAATGCCATTGTGGTGCAAGATTTTGTTAAATCTCTGATTTGGAATTGCAGAAACATTTGCCAGTAGGGTATATTTGTTAAGAAATTAATATTACTTCAATGTATTACATGTTTAGGCTTAAGGGTTTTTAGTCTATGAAGCAATAACATTGATTATGTATAAAAGAGCAAGTGTTTTTTTGTGGGGATTGTTGGCCTATGCCATATACAATGTATTTGTATTGGCATTGTCCCTTCAGGTGTGTTATTATGGGTTCACTTCTGTTGACCCTTTCATCATGTTCCTATTCATTTACACGAGATAACAATGTAGGGCAAATTTCAAGATCACACTTCAAAATAGCAGGATGGGCATTGCCGTGTGACTGGCAGAAATTAAATTTGAATGCTTCATTGCGTTTGAAATGTAATTTACACAAGCAATTTTGTGCCTCCTCCTCTCAAATTGAATGTGCAAGAATGAGATTGGGACTTTCATTTGAAGAACGGACCCATGTGTGCAGCCAATTCAAAGTCCTATTCAATGAAAAAGTATATGACATGCCCCTGTGATGGTAGAGCACACAACAAATGTAAAAAATACTCTTCACCCTTTTCACAGACTCACTGTCAATGTTACACTGTCACCCCCTTTACCCCTCCTCACACACACACTCATATACGTCTAAACTCTCTTTAGACAAGATAAAATTAGATTTTCAGCCAGCAGTTGGTAGTAGCAGTAATTACTAATTAGTACTGCTCTGCTTCTGTCGGGACAGATCATTTTCTGACCTGCCACAGCAGAAAATGACACCACTATTTTACACTATACATTTAAGAATGAGATGAATACACGTTTCTGCTAGCTTGTTGTTATTTACTTTGTTCGATGTTTCTTTCTTGAAGCAAGTTGATGTTGAGGAGAAGCACTCAAGCAGGAAGGAGAGAGGAGGATAGAACATTGAATGCATGGGGCAGTTAGGGGTGATCTGAGCCGTAGCAATGCTTCCCAGCTCTTTGATCCATACCCCCGGGCCTGCCTTCCAGAATGCCTGCCTACACACTCCGCTTGCCGAGCCTCTGCAAATTATTCCTGACAACTGTCAGACTGAGATAATGGGGAGTGCAGGGTTGGCAGGGTATAGTGTACTCACATGCATGTGTGTATTAGGTGGGTTGCCTCGTTTTAACCCAGGTAACTTTACTGCAATAGGCAGTACCACATCATTTAATTATTACTGCAATAATGTAAATAAACCTAAATTTAAACATGATAAATAAATCCAAGAATAGTGGCATTTGTGTGGTTTGGTGTGGAGTATGGAGGACCAACAATACCAGAGAAACATCTTACCCGTAATCACCCTCCACCCTAGACTTTTCTGCAAAGCCCCCCGACCACCACTAATTCACTTGTGACATGACAGCATTCACCTGAATGTCAGTGACTGTAAGGCCTCATGTTGGTCTCTGATGCTATTAGAACATGCAGGTGCTAAGCCCCCATTTGACTGGGCAAACTGTCAACTGGCTATGCTCCTGTGTCATCAGACCAGACAGGATGAGCACATATATTTACATCACACCCATACTTGGGAATAGAGAAGGGACAAGTAGCGAGCTTTAGATACAGTACATGTTAATTCTAGAAAATAAAGATTGTCTCTCTATTTGATGAGATGTCAAATATCTTTATAGAAGAATACAAATAAAAAATGATTGCTCTTCTGGCATTGAAACCCTCCTTCCCACTTCCATCTAATGTTGCTTGTAGCTTCAGTAGACAAGAAATGCCTATTGTGCAGTGACTCAAATGCATTTTTGACACTTGTATCTTGTAGCATTCATTCATCTCCTCTTTTCCAACTTTATAGCCCACTCACTAACCTCTTTTGTCCTGTTTCACCTCTCACACATTCCCCTTGTTCTACCTCTTTTGTTCTCCTAGAGAGGTTAGGGTTAGGTGGGTGAAAGTCTTGGACGGTCAAAACAGTCTTGCTATTTAAATGCAATGCAGGTTGCACTCGGCTGAGAGATTTTGTCCCCTAGCTGGTCGATGGGGAGCTGTTGCATTCAGTGATTAATAGCCAAATAGAAGGAAATGCTATTTCCATTTTTTTTTTGGAGGCAGCCAATATGACTTTCACCAAATTCCAGAAGATGAGGATTTACAGTAAGTGAGAGTCTGAATAGCAGTTTAAACATTCAGATGGTCCTACCCATACGATTGCAAGAATTATTTCCCGTTTAGGGGTCTATCTTCTCATACCATATCTTCACTGTGAATCCCCATGTGAAATGGGGATATATACAAGCCACATATGATATGGGGATTGTATATACTGTATAACATATTTTCATATGAAATGTAAATTACAGTTTTTTCTTTTCAATAAATCATGATTCATGGTTTGTTGGAGTATTGCAGATTTAATGGAGAAAAGGCTAGACCAAGCTGGCTATGGGAACCTGCAGTAGATAATTAGAGGTTATAGGTCAGACTGGGTCCATGTGGTACCTTTTGGTTCCAGATATCAAGCGGACAGGTTTAGGGCTGAGATTTTTGAAATACAAAAGAAAAACTAGGGTAACATCTTCTGGCATTTTTTACTGTCTGATTAATAAGAATAGTTATTTTAGTCACTTTTCTACTGAAGTTAAATTGGTCCATAACTACTGGCCTGGAAACTAACTTTTGTATTTTTTCTTTTCTCTACCCTTTCTACACATTCTCTCTTAAACAAACAAACAAAACAAAAAAGATATCTGCTCTTTTAACCACTTTATTATTCAGGCTATTAGGAACTTTGGTGATTGAATGATATGTTGACATGATGTCAAGATGCTGTAACAATTATATGTGGTGCTTACAATTGCTGGTGTATTACCTGTCCAGCTAATGACAAACACTATACATGCACATGTAAATCGCTTTGGATAAAAGCATCTGCTAAATGCCGTAAACTTTAAAATTTCAAGAAAATTATTAATCTATTATTAAATTACATTAACATTGTCAACATAATATGTTGCAATTTCATAATTTTATGAATATCCTACCTCTCCAGGAACCATCACCTTATCGTGGTGGAGAGGTTTGGGTGCCCCTATGAACATGAGGGCTGTGTTGTCTGGAGCCTGGTGCTCCTGGTAGGGTCTCTCAAGGCAAAGTGATCTCAGGGGAGGGGCCAGACTAAGAATGGTTTAGAAGACCCCCATGAAGAACGTACAAAGAGAAGGAGTTACCCTGCCCGGAGGAAGCCCGGGGTCCCCGTCTGGAGCCAGGCCCTGGCTCACAAGTTCCTGGTTGAGCGCTGTTACGTTGGAGTTTACCCCGATAGAGGAAAACTCTCCGCATTATTTGGACACTCGGGTGAAGAGAGGGGCAGAGCTGTCAACTGATCACATCTCGTGGTGAGTTAGGTCAAGGGGTGGGGGAAGACTCTGGACAGACCTGGTAAGCCCAAACGGGTATTGCGGGTGAACTGGGAACGTCTGGAGGAGGCCCCTGTCTGTAAGATCTTCAAATCACACCTCCGGTGGAGCTTCTCTGACATCCCTGTGGAGGTTGGGGAAATTGAACCTGAGGGGCAATGTTCAAAGCTTCCATTGCTGAAGCTGCGGCAGAGAGCTGTGGTCTCAAGCTCATTGGTGCCTCAAGGGGCGGTAACCTTCAAACATCGTGGTGGACACTGGTGGTCAGGGAAGCCGTCCGACTGAAGAAGGAGGCCTTTCGGGATATGTTGTTTTGGAAGTCTCTGGAGGCAGTTGCAGGGTACAGGCTGGCTCGAAGGGCTGCAGCATCTGCCGTAGCAGAAGCAAAGAAGCTGGTGTGGGAGTTTGGAGAAGCCATGTAGAAAGACTTTCGATCGGTCGGCACAAAAGTGTTTCTGGAAAACCATCCGCCACCTCATCAGGGGGAAGCGGGGAACCATTAAAGCTGTGTACAGTAAGGATGGGACACTGTTGACCTCAGTGTAAAGCAATGACCTGGCCGTAAAGCAATGGACCAGCTCTTTACTCTTGCATGGATCCTGGAGGGGGCCTGGGAGTATGCCCTTCCAGTCTACATGTGTTTTGTGGACCTAGAGAAGGCGTATGACCGGGTCCCCCGGGAGATACTGTGGGAGGTGCTTCAGGAGTATGGGGTGAGAGGGGTCCCTTTTAAGGGCAATCCAATCCCTGTATGCCCAAAACCTGAGCTGTGTACGGATTCTCGGCAGAAAGTACCAATCCTGTTTGTGATTTTCATGGTCAGGATATCGAGGCGTAGTCGTGGTGAGGAGGGGTTTCAGTTCGGTGGCCTGGGGCTCTCATTGCTGCTTTTTGCAGATGATGTGGTCCTGATGGCATCATCGGTCTGTGACCTCCAGCACGCACTGGATCGGTTCGCAGCCAAATGTGAAGTGGCTGGGACAAGGATTAGCACCGCAAAATCTGAGACCATGGTTCTCAGCAGGAAACCGGTGGAGTGCCTACTCCGGGTAAGAAATGAGTCCTCACCCCAAGTGAAGGAGTTCAAGTACCTCAAGGTCTTGTTCGTGAGTGAGGGGACATTGGAGCGGGAGATTGGCTGGAGAATCGGAGCAGCGGGAGCGGTATTGCAATCACTTTACCGCACCGTTGTGACGAAAAGAGAGCTTAGCCGGAAGGCAAAATAACAATTTTCGTTCCTACCCTCACCTATGGTCATGAAGGGTGGGTCATAATAATAATAATAATAATTAATTGCATTTATATAGCGCTTTTCTAACCTTCCGGTTACTCAAAGCGCTGTACAGTATTTTGCCTCACCCATTTACACACACATTCATACACCGATGGCGATTGCTGCTATGCAAGGCATGACCAACCACCGGGAGCAGTTATAACCGAAAGAACAAGACCACGGGTACAAGCGGCCAAAACAGGTTTTCTCAGTAGGGTGGCTGGCGTCTCCGTTAGAGATAGGGTGAGAAACTCAGCAGTGAGGAACTCGGAGTAAGCCGCTTCTCCTTTGCGTTGAAAGGAGGCAGTTGAGGTGGTATGGGCATCTAGTAAGGATGCCCCCTGACCGCCTCCCTTGGGAGGTGTTCCAGCCACATCCGGCTGGAAGTAGGCCTCGGAGAAAACCCAGGACCAGGTGGAGAGATTATATCCCCACACTGGCCTGGGAACGTCTCGGGATCCCCCAGTCAGAGCTTGCTAATGTGGCTCTGGAAAGGGAAGTGTGGGGTCCCTTGCTGGAGCTGCTGCCCCCGAGAGACAACTCTGGATAAGCGGGAGAAGATGGATGGATGAAAATCCTACCTATAATACCAACATTTTGTATTTATTTACTTTTTACAAATATTAAACTAGTTTTATCTTTCAGAAAAAATTATCTGGTCTAGAGCTAATTTTCATGAATTTACTTCCCACTGCTCTTGCTCACTCACTCTCATTCTCTCTCTTATTCTCTTCCTCTAACTCTCATTCTCTCTCTTAGCATGTATGTAATGCAAGTAGGTCCCAGCTGGCCTCTGCCATTAGCAGCACTACCTCTCTGTCTTCAGCTGAGAGCCATTTCACTTTATTTACATGTCATTAGATTACAGCAAAAAGGTGCAGATATTGCACTGTTAACGACTACTTGACCTGCCATTCTTCACTGCTTGGACGCACGCCTGCTGCTCTCAGCAAACACCCCCATCTCCCCCTCCTACTAGGCCTGAAATCATTAAAGGTTAAGGTTACTGCTGAGGCAGCGGAGTGCAGAGGAATGGCTGGGGCGAGCGTCTAGCTCATTCCATTCATGTTGCCTGAGTCTATCCTCAGTGTAATCTCACCACATATTATCCAGTTGAATATAAAATGATTGCAGAGTCCTCCCTCTCAGTGTAAAGTATTAACCCCTTGCTTAGAAAGGGGCAGTAGAACACTTTTGGGACATTTAGCACTTGGGGGTGAGGCTTGTAGCCAGATTGTACTTAAAGATGTGTCTATGTGATATTTGTGAAATCTTAATTTTAATAGTTCTTATAGTGAAGAGATAGTCCAAACATATTAAAAGATTAAGGATAATATATATTATTTACAGTGGCATAGACTTTCTTTGTAGAATTCCTTAGCATATACAAACTTAAATACAGTATGCAGGACTGAATTCAGATGTTTTCTTCTATTCAGTCACCACACTAAGTGTGTGGGAGTTGAGTGTGAGTTATTTGATCCTGAACACAAAGATTATTCATGCATTGAATTGAGACATTTTTCATGCAATTCATTTAGTCTTTTTTTTTTTGTTATTACAGTTTTTGGATATTACGTAAGAGGAATATTTGACTTAAAGAGCCTAACCCACACGTAAAGAGCCTGACCCACACCAAAACACCTGAGCTGTTGTATTTTAGTGTGTGTTGGGTGGTTTTCTACACCAAGGAAATGGAATTGTGACTTGAATCTGATTTGAGTTAAATGAAGTGACTTGAGTCCCCACCTCTTGCATGAGCTTTTTGAATCTGACCATTTTTGTGTATTTTGCTATATTAATAAATGTTAATCCCCATAAATGAAAGTTTAGGAATAACTGGTATCCCATCAAATATCTGAAATATGCTATTTTACTGATGTGATATTTAGTGATCATTGTTCAAAGGCTTTTTAAAAGTTTGTGTTCTTGGAGTCATAAAAAAAAACGTATTTAACTTAATTATTCAACCTCATATTTAATGGCTGTTAGCTGCTTATATATTCATTATTGTGACGGTCGGGAACGACAAGACACTAAACTAGAATCAAAAATAAGAGGTTTTAATTTAACATAACATAAGAACAAAAACGGCACCACGCAGGGTTGCAAAACAGACACGTAATCACACTACAAAACATAAGGTGTACACAAGAATAACCCGCAAGGGTTTCAACTAAACAGACAACTAATAAAGGGGAGCACAACCACTCAACCAGGAACAGGTGCGGGAATCCCTGACTGCCACCTGTCACAGATCAGTGATTAGTACTCCGGGGAGCGGGAGCGTGCAAGAGAGGCTGGCACCGCCCCGCCCCGGGACGTGGGCGTGACAATTATATGTTCAATATATTTTCTATTTTAATATTTTGTCAGAATGTCAAAATTGATAAATGTTGGCTAAATATATGCTTTTTTTACCTTACAAATGTAATGGTGTCAGATAAGACAACATTAACTTTGTCTCTTATCTGCATCAGGATATGAAATTACATTTGGTATGTGTCACGGCTTAATGGCCCTGCCATGCTTCCTGGGGTTTCCCTTCACTCGTTTACTCATTTTGGACTGTCTGTGTCTTGTCATTACACACACCTGGTGCCCATTCCCCTAATTAGCTTTAGTATATGTAGCCCTCTGTTTCACCCTGTCTTTGTCGGTTATTGTTTGCTGTAACTGGTGAGTGTTTTGCTTTGTTTTTTTATTAAAGTCATTATTATTATAACTCCAACCTGCATCTGGTTTCTGCAACCCCCACTCGACTGTGACAGTATGTGATTTCTGGTTTGTGTTTTTAAAAGACATTGTATTTTTTTTTTTTCCTGTAAATTATGGGGGTGTATGGGATTTTCAGGATTACTACAACCAACAAAACCCACATCTGCTTGTATTAAAATTACATTAATACATATATTTTATTTCTCATTACATCAGACATTCATACAATATCAAGACATTTCGCAATTAATGCCTGGCCATTTCAATTTAGGGCAGATTCATAAAGTATGACACTAGCAGCATATATATGCAAACTGCATACATCAGTGCCAGTTTCAATAATTCTGTTTAGAAAATAAAATGGAACCTGATACCATACAATATATCAATTCATGTTGCCAACAACAGCTTCAGAAGTGTGTGTGGTGCGAGGTAAAAGGTCTTCCCTGAGGACGGCTAGCCAGTGTTGAGATGGTCTGAGTGTGGGGGGTGGCATTGTGTGGCTCTGAGATAACCCTGGCTGTCATCTTCTCTGTGCTGTGCCCTGAAGGAATTTAAAGACACTGTGCTTCAGCTCAGAAGGTTTATCCACTCACTTCAAGTGTGTGTACTGTAAGTGATTGGTGGGTGTAGGCCTGCTGTATGTGTGTCTGCACCTAGACACATATTAGATATATTTAGGGTCACAGCATTTTCTCTATTTCCATTTCATATTTAACTTGGTCATTCAACATACAGTAATTAGACCCTGTATACAGTAGTCTAATGTGTAACAATGATATTTATACAATGCTAGTGGGTTGTGAATACATACAACCTTTAAGATGACTGTGATGGTGTTAATGGTGAATTATTCCTACCAAAGCAACAGCGCAATATGAGAGTTGTTTAAGGGCTTTTATGTTCTGTGTCTTCCAAATTAACAGTTATACAGTATTTGTCAATGGCTAGATTGTCATTGCCTCTTAGTAGGAAAAACATATGTTATGGGTTATGTTGTTAATATTCACATTAAATATCACGTCAACTTTTCAATATTTTTAAGTTTAATTGTGTCTTTATTTGACCTATTTGTCCTCACTTTGTCAGGTCCATTGCTTTGTGCAGGGTTTCCATGACATTTCCTTGACAAAATTATATTTCCTTGACTATATTATATAATCTATATCAAATGGTGTCTGTGTTGTTCTCTTTGTATGCAGGGGGAGCACTCCTTATGCGGGGTGTCTTGCGGTCCCCCTCAGGAAACTGTCATGCACTTCCTTTACTGCATTCTGATATATTTTAAAGCACCTATTTGTGCATTTTCTCCATCAATGAATGGTAGAAATGTCTATATGTAAAGGAAAACAAAATCCAGGCATCAGGGGACAAAATTGAATGCAGTAAGGCTCTCAGGCATTCTCATGATCAACCTTTCTCATGAGACAAAATGCTAGGCATACTCTTCTGTGTCTTGTTTGGGGAAGTAACATTTGCAGGTGGCACTTATTAATTTGAAAGAAAATGTGGCACTTATTTGTATTCAAAATTAGGTTTGCTGAAATAAGTAATTTCTAGCCTAGTTATGCTCGTTGTCCATCTCTACCTTGAATACCTCCACATTAAATATATAGATGTTTTTCCATGAATGGGTGTTGAAAAAGTGTGGAAAAAAATACAATATACCGTATGATGTAGAAAACGTAATTCATCCCAAAAAGGGCAATTAATATGAGCATAATTTGCTTGTGACCATGTCACAAGCAAAATTACATCAGCAGATATTTTATGATAGGTCAAACCTGTTAATGTCTCTTTTGTCAAAAACCAAAACCCAATCCAAATCCATTCAGACCTAATACTATAGATATTAACATACAATGGAAATTTGGGAATAAAGTCAGTGTAGCCCTGCCAGCTGTATTCAAGTTGAACAGAATAGAAACTTCGTGCATGATGACTTGCACTACAGCCAGTGCAAAGCAGTATCTGCTGTTTTCAGGTGCCATATCATTTTTCACAGTCTGTAATGTCTTCTGTGGAACACCTAATTCATGGGACCACAGTGTTATATGTGACAGGTAGCTCTGACTACCTTTTTTTAATGTTAAGTTCTCACGAGCCTAATTGGCCAGCCAATGATAGCGTTACGCACCTGTACACCTATCCTATATATACGCTGAGGTAGGTAAGTCTGTCAGGCTGTGTTTGCAGGCGGAGCAGGTAGTCTATCGAATCGGTCGTTCCCTGATGAACATTGTGGACTCTCAGAATCCTCTGGTACTTAACATCTTAAAATGTTTAGTAACCCTTCGCTTTTAAGGCGAATAGTGTTAAGTAGTTCTATTGTGTATTTAGGTGGGTTGTGCCAGAACGCTGTCTAAAGAGTGCAGAGGTAACTTATTCTTTCTAATGGTTATATTTAATAAAAGCTATCCCTATAAACTGTATTCTATTGCAGGTGCGCTGCGGTTTTGCCCTTGGTTCGGGTTGCCGCATCTGGTCGGGGTTTTAAATTACGTACCAGCCTGTGGTGTATGCTGTAGCCTATTGTACAGTCTATATGTGATTTGTTGTTTTGATTATTCTGATTCATGTCTATATATGCTTATTTTATTTTAGGTACTTGTTTTATGGCCATAGTGTCTGTTTATATGCAGGAGTTATCCGACTCGGGGTGTGATTGGCAGGACAGGTGAAGCTACGGCTCTTCTATTAGTCCCCGCTTGAGTATTCCATAGACTCTATCTATCTATCTATCTATCGGAGTTCTATCTATCGGAGATCTATCTGAGATCTATCTATCGGAGATCTATCTATCGGAGATCTATCTATCGGAGATCTAAATGTATATCTGCCAGCGCTTCTGGTTTTATCTGAGTGTGTATATGTAATTTTGACTATTAAATTGATGTATAAGCTCAATAAATGTAATGCTTGTTTGTAACTTGGAGCCCATTTCTGCAGCCTTCATTGCTCACTACTTACCTCTGACGTTATAGTACTGACTGAAATCTCTTGGGGTGAAATTCCCCAAGTGGTGTAGTTAAAAACTCATATCGCTAATAGTGCCTTAGCCGATCGAACACCACATACAGTCACACACACCAGAATGCTACTGACACTTGTTAAAAGGTGAACATAAATTTTTATGTTTTTAATTTCTAAAATATTATAGTTTCACAGGAGGTTTCATAGATTTGGCAAATGCATTTTTTAGAAGTTTTTAAGTACTCCGTTGTGGGTGGTCTAAGCAGATATTCAGAGACTTTTATTGTTCATATCGGAATTATATTGTATCCACCGAAATTATGAAGTATATCGTGATATCAATTTTGGCCATAATTCATGACTCAACCCAGAAATAATCAAATTCCATGACTTGGAACTCTGGAATACTTTTTAAAATTCCAAGAAATTCCAGAAATTCCATAACCACTGAAAACCCTTCTTGTGTCATTAGACACAATAGTTTGTAGCTGCTACCATTTAGCTGGAGTGCCAGTGTGTAAGAGACAGAAAGCCTGGGAGCACTGTCCTTTTAACTGGATCCTGTCTCCCATTATTTCTGCTCCCAGGACATCTCTAGTGACAACAGAAAGATGCAGAGAGACAGAGATTAAGAAGAGAAAGTGTCAGTTGAGGATTTGAGGCATTGGTTTCAATGTACTTACACAAATAGTATTGAAAGTAACGTGCATAGCTACTTTTCTCTTTTCTTGAGCCTTAATGTCCTTACACCCTCATATTAAATTAATATTATGTGCTAGATGGTATAATGCACTCAAGGTCATGTATTGTAAAGACAAGCATAATCCGTAAAACTGCAGTGAGAAGGCTTAATAGCATTGGTTTCCTAAATGGACCTGCACCCTTTTTGAGAACAAGCCATCCATTTCAGAGGACGCAGAGCGTGAGCTGCTTATACTGTGTCAACTTAGGACATAGGAACCCTGGCACTGCCTTTTACTATGCTAACCCAAATATTTCACACCATGATCCAAGTTCCTTTAATTTGTGTCAATGAGTTTATGCTAAATATCAAAATTTGAATAATTCCTGCTTTCAAGGAGGACAATAGCCTTCGCCACAGTTACAGGCCACCTCCCCGCTGCCCTGAATAGATGTGTCAGGCCCCCCGCAGCTCTTTGCTTATGTTGAGCTTTGACATATCTTGGGTCCTAGGCAGACTTCCCCTTCCTTTCTCCCCCTTCACTCTTACTCTATATGTATCTATGATTTGAATCACCTTCATAGGGTGTATCAATGTACAGCGGCTCAAGACCTCTTTCAATGGCAGACTAATTTCACTCTAAAACACGTACTGTTTCAAAAAAATTGGAGATATACTTCAAAGGGAATTTTCAGCTGCAAATTGCTTGTCTTTGGTTAATAGACAGTTAATAAAAATGAATTGTGAGATAATCCATGCTAGCAACAATTGGATTTAATAGGGAGGGTGAAGGATCAACCAGCTTTTACGTCACTAGAAATATAAATCTTCCCGAAAATGCCTTAGAATAGATTCTTCATTTTACTTTTGCACTTATCAAGAAAGTAGATATCCATGCTTGAATAGCATTTTTATATCACACTTTCCCCAAGTGTGGTGAATGGGAGATACTGTCATGTTCCTGGACAATGTGTGGACGGACGTCTCTTGCCCGGTGATAGTGTCGTCAAGGGGAAATGGTCCCAGACAATGTGTGGATGGCGGTGGCTGACTTGTCTCCTGTGTTGGGGTTGAGTGTTAAATGCAGAGCCAACTGATGGTGAGCGGATGGCAGTGGCTGGCATCCCTGCAGCCATGTCTCCTGTGCTATGATAGTGCAGACCTAATGGATGGTGTGTGGACCTGGTTGTGACAAGGACACATCCTCTGACCTGAATAGACATGGCCATAGCTGGGACCAGGACACAACCACTTATGGCATATGTCAATATTACATTTGACAGACTTTTTAATGTATACAACGTCCATCCATCCGTCCATCCATCCATCCATCCATCCATCTTCATCCGCTTATCCAGAGTCGGGTCGCGGGGGCAGCAGCTCCAGCAGGGG
>JAODOY010000884.1:0-13325 GCA_025399855.1 Forbesichthys papilliferus | reverse complement strand
ATATATATATGCGTTTGCAATGTAAAATGTTCTTGAGTGTTTAGAAAGGCGTCCAAAATCTAAAGTATTATTATTATTATTATTATTGTTGCATGTTTGCAGTCACATCCATGTACAAACAAACACCTACACACGCTACACACACACACATATATAAGAACAGTAAATATGTGCACACATCCATAAGCACATGTGCAAACAAACACACCTACACACAATACACACACACAGTGTAATGAAATATTGCCTGATGAATAGAGCCTGCGTTACCATGGAGAGAGAGTGAGAGAAGACATTTTCTCTGATGAAAGCAGGGAGAGAGGAAAAGGGGGGAGAGACAAATCTGCAGGCTGCAGATAACCATAGAGGTGAGCGAAAGAGGGAGTAAGAGAGCGGGAGAGGTGTCTATGGAAGGCACAGAAAGCGGAGTGAAAGGTTGAGCCAGTGGATTTTAGAGGCTTTGATCAGACCTTGACCTGAAGCCTTAGCTGTTAAACCCTGGACACAACAGCATGTCTGGGAAAAGCAGAAAGTAGCTCTGCTGCCTGGCTAATGCGCTACAAGCACTAACCCCACACCACTAACGTCTACTCCATATAACATTTCTTAAAGTGGAGCGCTTTGGACAATAGGAGGTAAAAGCGTCATCCACTGACTTAAATAAACCTACTGGCCCAGTGGTAAAATGCTAAAACCTTAACCTTTACCTTTTTCTGGTAGATTTATGTTAAGTTAAATATATATAGTAAGTAATTCTGGAGAAAGCTTGATAATTTAAAAAAAACTTCAGTGCTAAACAGGAAGTTAATTCTACACGCACACACACACTGTAGGACAAAGTAATAGTGTAGATAATAGAGAGCCGAAATCCTGGGACCTTAGTTTGGAAAAAATATATATGTTGTCAACGGCCAGAATAAAATTATTTTTAGATCCTACTTGAATTGTGACACGAAGTACACATATGATGTGTGTCTATTTGTACTAAACTTGTATAATGTGTCGAAATGTACAAACTCAAAATCTGTCTGACCCTATATGGCATTAAGAAACATTCCTAAACCCTTTTGTATTCTTTTAGATGCAAACTTTTGGATTGGCATTTTGGTTATTTTTATTTTCCATTCTAGAAATCTGTTACATATTGTATAGCCTATAATACAATATAGTTATAGAAAGAAAAGTGTAGGTTGAAGCTTAATCTTATTATTCCTACGCTAAGTACTTATCAAATCATTAAGCTTGTGCTACCCAATATAGCACAATATTGAAATTAAGTAAATTAAACTTTATTGAATTAAGTTTAAAAGTAAACTTTAAGTAAAGTTAGGTCGATGTTTCTGTACTTTGTATATAACTGTAATTCTTTAGATGTTACATTATAATTACATTTTTATGCAAACTGCACCTGAACTGTTACAATGCCTGGTCCGGCACACATCACACTGTACCGCTGCCTGCACAAAGCTTGATGACGCGGAACGCTCCCCATTCGGTTAATGCGGGTGTTTTTGCTGTTTTTTGCACATTTAATTGTGCTGAAGCACAGTGCATTTCCTTTTCTTACCAGTAATTTGAAACGCATGATAAATCCTGTTCATTATTATTATTATTATTATGTGAGCAGATCGCCAAAGCCATCTAATGACATTATACAGTACATAATAGCAACAAAAATGACACAATGATACTGAATTAATGAAAATGAAATTTGTGCTAGGCATGTTCTCATTTACTGCAGGTTAGAATCGTCGACTATTAAATATGGACTGTCCGTGCGCGCGCACGTGCGTGTGTGTCCTTACTGGTTTTCAAAGGGACATTTTAAAGCTGTAAGTTTTAGAAGCACCTCCATTAGGTTAGTTAACCCTTACTGGAATTGGCTAAGTGAGTCTTGTGAGCTCCGTTGCCCTTCAGCAGATCCATCATAAGGGCCATTGACAGTACTGCATCCCGTTCACCTACACACCATGCTTAAACACTGCTGTGCTGGTGTCTGCTTGCTTTCTCAGAACCTATAACCCACAGAGCAGCAGCTGTGTTGTGGCAAACATGAAGACAAAGAGCTAGACGTCCTGTGAAAGAAAAGTCACTCACGAAGGCACACGCAGTAATCACCTGAAGCATTTCAATACACAGTTCCATCTCAACGTATCATCCCGTTTTCAATGGAAGTGCTGTTTACACTGTTACACATTTAACATGTCAGCAAGGAACAGCAGTTCTGCAACAGAAAGGCACTGACGACGAGGTAAAAAACCCCTTTAGAGAGAGAATGCATGCACACACACATATACATATACTCACACCATGTGCAGCGACGTGATAAGGAATATGGGATCATTCATCTGCCTGCTTGGAGGCATTGCCTCTTCCTTTTGACTTCCTGCTATCTTCCTCTTCTTCTCATCCACAGCCTGTCCTTCTCTGTTCCCTCCGTTCTTCCTTCTTGCCATCTTCATGTCTCTCTCCTCCCTTCCCTACACGGGAATCTCATCCAGGCCGCTGTTACAAGCAGAGAATGGAGTAACTGAAAGCAGCTTGCCAACTCATTCAGCCTCGCTCAACCTTACATTGCTCCTCTTAAGTCTTTTTAGGGCATTTTCACCGGTCTCTAGCTCTGTTCATCTGGGATGTTGTTTTTTCTCTATCTATTCCAGCACCCCGAATCATGTCCTTCATTCTTTGAATACATGAACCTTGGACTTGTGCAAGTACTGTACACACACGTTTTGCATATTCCAAATCATATCAACATTTCTACCGTCCAGAGAACATCCAAGTGTAATTTCATTCACCAATTTCTTTGCCGGCAGCCCAACATGCAGGGATTAATGTTTGGTCTATGACTGCAGGGTTTAGTGTGGTCTTGGAAAGTTACTAGAATTGTGCCATGTGCGCTGTGTCCATCCATCTGTGTGAATAGGCTCAATAATCCAGAGAATGAGGTGTGTAAATCTAGCAGTTAAAAGGTTAATCTTCCAGGGACAAAATTGAAAACAGAGCCACTAGTATTCAGAATCTACATTTATATGCAGACGGGGTGCTAGGATTTGCTAGACCACCCACATATACCCATACACAACTAGCACAGGTCACAGTTTATTTCCTCTTTTTTTGCTGTGGCTCTTTAGGCTTTACAAATGAACACTGCCCACATTTAAAATCCATCAACTCATGCACCAGAGACGTGCACTGAAATGGCCAGATCGCCATCATTTTGATTCATGCTGTCAGTGCACTGAACGTGGAAATGAGTTCACATATACGTGACGTCTGTTCCTTGCCTGGAAATCACAAGTAAATTACTGACATGCACGCACACGCACACACGTTAAACAACCAAGGATTAGTGTGTGTGTGTGTGTGGGTGTGTGTGTACATTTCAACGTAAGTTTGTGGGCTAAAATTGTTATTGAAATGTCATGGACTTCAACATCTCCATTTTGGCTCACAAACACATTCTACAACAAGCAAATAAATCAGACAACGCTACTTCAAAGAGTAATACAAATGTTGCCATACCTACAGTAAACTACCGACTACTACCACTGTTTTTTTTTACATATGCCCCTCCTTGTAAAACTAGAGTAAAACTCTGCAGTATGTTTTATTTTGTTACAATATTAATGTTTGTTTGTGTTTCCATCTGTCATCTGTTACATCCCATCTGTTACGTCCCATGTAATAACATTTAATGATATTACATGTAATAGCATTGCATGTTAGTACATATGGATGGATGGATACATGTTATAGGCCCACAGCTATATGCAAACAAGCAACAATACCTTTTAACATATCAGGAAGAAGAAACCATTTGTCAAACACAGGCGAACTTCATTTATTTGGAGCAAATTTAATTTTGGTGCACAATCCCAAAACAGTTGATCATTAAACACAATAAACTGAGTTATGCAGAAAGCTCCCAACACAATTGTCAACTTTTCCAGAATAACTCTAATGTTCACTGCCATGTATGAATATATAATGTCCCGGAACAGTCATTAGTCGAATCTGGGGCTTGTTACTGAAACTGCCACATTATAAACAAGTCAAACATGCTGTTTTATTCATGAATTCTCCTACAATGGTTAATCTGCAGTGCAAACATCCTTGACCCACTTCATAACAAACAAATGCACATAAAATACACATAAATGTAAGCGTGCTGCTGTAGGTGCTCACTGCTTACACACACACACACACGCACACACACACTTCTCTCATTGCTCAATATAAGGTGGTTTACCAGTTTATTCTGGTTAAAAATATAAATAAAACACTTGTGTGGACTAAGTGTGGACTAATGAATATTATCGACCCTATTAGCATAAGCAGGCCACACTTTAGCATTATTGTACCATCGGGAGTCATGCCTTCTAACAGAGATCCCCTTCTCCTGCGTACTAACCACCAACCTGCAGTGTTCACATCCACCCTCACTCAGTGTGTGCACCTGTCTAACTAAGGGTATACAGTATGTTGGGCATTATCTTTTGCCTGTTGTTGTTATTGTTTTGCATTCCTGTTCTGTTTCCGTGTTCCACGTAAATGTTGGCTGCCACCCTGTATTCTTTGGATTAACCTCTTAAACGCACCCTCCCATTCGGTTAATGCCGGTTGTTTATGCTGTTTTTTGCACATCACAGGTCGAGACCTAAAGTGGCCAAGGGATTGTTTGTAGTGGGTATCCACTCAGACATTTTGCTTTAATGAGCTTTGTTCCCTGAACAAGACTACAATTTCTCAGTATAGGGCCTAAAATGAAAAGACAACAAGCCGGTTAGGGAGCTATTATGCAGCGATAAGAGAAGAAGAGAGATTTGTCATATTTTCTGTGTAAACACGAGGATAGCATGCATGCAGACCATACGATCAAGGAGAAGGAATGACATCACACAACTGGTATGGTCACACACACACACATCTCATAACTTACACTGTAACAAATTACTGTTAATTTACGGTGTATTTTCAACATCATTTTATCTGATGAGTTATAAAATAAATTCACCCCCGGTACAGTTGGCATGAATGGGGAGACTACAGTTTTTCTAACCAGGCTGTAAACATGTACATTTTTGCTGTAAAATCTGACATTTTAACATTATAGTCTATGGTGATTGAATCCCCTCTGCAGACTCAAGCGGCCATTAGATGAACTGCAGGGTTTGTTGAGTTCATTTCTCAGCACTGGAGGTTTTTGTTTGGCTTCACCAGACAATACAGCTTCAGAAGAGCAGTCAATGTGGAGTTCAACTAAAGATAACATATTACACTTTCCACCCTATTTTGGTAGTGGCTGCATGATTATTGAACTGTTGTCAATTCAGATGTTTTTTAAAGTCAGGTTGCTAAATTTAGCCAAGCAAGCTCTGTAGCTAGAGCATTGTTATCTAGCTAAAAGCAAAGTTAGTGCTTTTTCTAACCTTTGTAAAGTTAGTTTATTATTTAGGCTAAATATAGATTTAACTTAGGCTAGCATTACTGTAATTTAACAGAACATCAGTTTTCCAACTTTTTATTGAACGGTTCTGGTAAAATAAGGTGTATCCTTGTCCTCAATTTAAACCAGCAACAATCAGTAAACTTGTTATTAAAGTTACTTTCCAATGTAAAGATATAGCTATCGTGTTTACTTTGTTGGTTTACTTGTGCTATTACAGAGACTATGTCAACCACAAACGGGAAGGAATGGTAATAATGATTATAATGAGAAGATCTGAAATTGACATTATCTCTCAAAGCAGAGACGTGAGGTAAGATTACAAATATTTGTATTGTGTAGGCTGCAGATGTGCCTTAATTAAAATGATTATCACCGTTGGCAATTTATCTTTAGCTTTCCAAACATTAAAAGCAGTATACATTTCCTGTCATCAGATCAATGTGATCAATGTTATCCATTTGCAGTAGGCCTATTTGTTTTTTGAATGTTCTGGAATGTTCTGGAAAGAGAGCGGAAGCCAGACCACAAATGAAAGTACATGAGGACCGGGGGGTGGGGAGGTTACTCAGAAGATGGCAGCTAGTGTCAATCCACATGTTGCCACACTGTTTGAAGACATTGCTGGACCTTCAGTGGGGCTTCAGGTAGGTCCCTCGATTTTGTCTCTATGATCTCAATACGTAATGCACCACTACACTACAATGCTCCAATAAAACAGCACTCTAAGCTTCATCCTTCAACACCATAGAAACACCTCGCAACACTGGAGCAAAAAACACAATAGCAACACCCAACTACCTAGTAGTATTTGAGCTTTTCATTCAAGTCCTTGAAGATGCTTTTTTGCAGAAATAAGAATGATGTATAAAGTTGCTCAAGTAACTTAAATATTTTAGTTACTTCTTATTTTATAATATTACTTTACAACTACTACTACAACTACATCTGTTTATTTATTTTTAATTATTTAATATCGCTCATACAACTATTATAGTACTATATTCCTATTCATTCTTTTCATTTTGTTTCATTTTACATTTCATTTATTGTTTTTTATTGTTTGATTTCTTGTTTTACATGCAGTATTATACTGTTATTATACAGCATATAATATTAATTACAGTGAAATTCAGTATCCTACTATAATGTAAACCAAAAAAACTGTATTATACCGTAAAAGAAAATTACAGTAGACACGCTGTAAAATTACAGTAAACTGCTGGCGTCTCTGCTGCAATTTCCTTTTAATTTACAGAGAAATATGTTACAGTGTACAGTTCTAATAATGTTGACTCGCATACAAAAGCAAATTACATTAAAACAAGCATTAAAAAATGCATCCAAGTTTCGGTTTGGTACAGTGATGAGTATGCAAGCAAAGAAAATATTTCCCTTAATTGGTCTGAAATACTTGGCGTGGTTAAGTTGTCCATCAAAACAGCATATATATATTCTCTCTTACACTCACACACATTAATTATTCCTCTTGCTTTGCGTTGCTCGTGAACAGCTGATTGCGTCTTCCCACTTAAACAGGAACAGACGTTGCCAGCAAACTCACTTGTTCAACCCCCCCTCTTCCATCTGCTTATCTCTCCTATGCAGTAGAAAGTTTGGGAGGTCCTTCTCTGTGTAAGACAGGACATGTAGTGCCACCACTTCTATTTCATTCACATCTCCCGCCTTCTCTCCAGGGCTCTGCCGATAAATAAACACACAGCCCAGATAATGTATATCTAATGTACACACTCGCTCTATTATCATATAGCATTAGCTCTTATTTACTTCTGGAATGATGCCTGCCCCTTTTGCATCGAAACACAACTCTTGTTATCTCTTCTAGTGTGTGTGTGTGTGACTCGTGTGTGAGCTTTCAGGTTCAATAATCATCCCCTGTGATGTAAACGGAAATAAAACAGAAGTCATTTAATGTAACAATAAGCATAACACTAGCTCTGTATGCATGCCAGTGGGGGCTGTGCACTCGGACATTGAACACTAGAATATTCATTTCCTGGACTAGTTATCAGTAAACACACTCCCTAAGCAACCCACAGAGTAGGCTTCTAAGGGAGACGATGAATGTTTATTTTTTAGTGCACTGAATAGAAACACACATGCACACACACATTACGTGCCTACAAACAAACAGACACAAATCCAAACAAATAAAGAAAATGCACTGATTCACGTTGACTTTTCCACAGACGTTCTAGAAGTGTGGAGGACAGAACCAGGGGAGGAGACATTAACGGTAAACCAAACAGAAGGCTGTTAGCCCAGAGGGTTCAATCTGGAGCTTATCAAAAGACATCTCATAGATGCAAGAGCTGACAGCCGCATTCACACACACATGCACACACTCATACACAAATGCACACACACACATACAGACCATGCTAGGAAGTGCGCTACAATATTCCCCCAATCTCTGGCCAAGGCATCTGCAGCTTACATGAACCAATCATATGACTTTAACTGTCTCCTGTGTGTGCAGGTATGGATATGCTTGCATCTGTGTGGGTATTCCGTGCCGCGTGACCTTGATATCTCCTGCTCCTTGTGACTGGGCATGCAAACTGTAAGTTAACGATTTTCTTGCTGTTATTTTTCAATCGTGCTTATGTCATTATGTTGATAGGGGCTCTCTGGCTCACATGATGGACTATGGCCTTCTTTTGAAACATTCCGCTTCATTTGTGCATCATTTTCTCATGTGTCTTCCCCCCCCCCACTATCCCTGCATTTGTATTGTGTTCTGTGAGGCATTCTGCTCTGTTTGACTGACTTCAAATTCCTGCCAACCTGTAATCATCGCTGTCAGGCACTGTCATTTTCTCCTGCACTGACGTGTGTGCACACATACTCATGCGCATGCAGGGTTTGGAAACACAGACACATGCACTCGCATGTGCGCACATACACACATGTACACACACGCACACACACGCACACACACACACACACACACAGGTGTCAGCTATAAGTGATGACAGCCATCATTTTGAGAACAAAACTCAGCATGTCCTTTTGTCCATGACTGTGCCGAGGGTGTTTGGCCAATTCTGATTATTTTAGGAACTGGAATATTGTGTGCTATCACCTCTGCAGGGGCAGCTGGCACATGTCCGATTTTAAGAGTTACCTGTAGCTTTAAAGCAGCAACAATACTTTTTGAACATTGAAATAACAGTGAATGGGATTTAGCTACTGTAATACATTCTCTCGTCAGCTACAGTGGAGAATGTTTCATGCAGTACTTGTTATTGTAGCTGCTAGAATGAAGATTAGCAAAATTAACACGCTAGCAACATGCTACAGAAACATGTGTTAAGGCGTGACCTTGTCAAACCTGATACATTTTCTATTTGGTAGCAAATGTATCACGCTACAGTAACAAGAACAGGAGCATGTGTTGTGGTGTAATCTTGTCAGGAAGAAGAAGGCTGGAAACAAACTAGTACAGGTTTGTGTAAGACCTGTAAAATCATGTCAAAGTCCAATACTGTCTAATGCACTGCTGTCAATACTACACATGACATTTGCTTTCATTTGAGTTATTTCTTATTTTAAGAGTCAAAATAACAAATGTATAAGTCAGTTGTCAGTTGTTTTTCATTTAGTACACCCACATGAGTTAAAATGTTTTTGCTATGCAAATTTAGTAACACACGCACGCACACATGCACACATAGGCATACATTACAGTGTGGATACAGGGGGTGCGTTCCCCTCAATATTTAGAACAAGTGAATTTGTCCCCCTCACTAAACAGTGAAATTAGGGCCGCCCGGCGGGTAGTAGAATTGCCTAAATGTGAAGTAGACTATTAATATTTTAAGCCAGGGTTCTTGCATTTTATGTTTTCCTTTAAATAAACAGACATGGTTCATTCAATAAAGGCACAAAATGTTACATAACAATTCAACAGAATAAAGAAAATTTTTTATTCTCAAAAAGTTCTGGGGGTGGACCCCATACTCCCCACTTTATATGCCCACCCCCCCCCCCCCCCCCCCCCTTCCCCATGGTTCAAATGAACCCAACGCCTATATATGCAGACAAACACACACAGAGTCGTTGACATTATTGACATGCATGCACTTGTTATTAGAAATTATTTACTGCTAATAAGAACTCATTGTAATCTTGAAATCAGTTGTGCCCCAAAAGCATTTCACAACCCTTTGGGATACTGCTATACTAGTTTATGCCATCATGCCACTTGATCGCTTTAAGGCCCAAGCTGGTTTAGATGCTACATACTGTAGCATGCTACAGTATGTAGCATCTAATCTGTATTTACCTGAAATCATAGGTTACACACAGCCTATATCAAAATATAACTGAAACTATTTAATTTTTTGATTTCAGGTAAATACATTTTCACATGTCTCGATTGTATATTGATTATTTATCTACAACCAGAAGCTAATACTTGCGCTGAAATTGCATGCCCATATAGCTAAAAATAAACCGGGGTAACTCCGTAGTCTTGCCGTAACAGTCAGTCTTCATCCTAAAATGCCATAGGCTTTCTAACGCTTCGAAAATTGACGAGAAAGGCCATTGACCAAGCTGCAGTTTTTGTCGAGTTGGGAATGAGAATGTGTTGACCTTACAGACGTGTTCTATTAAATCAATTCTCCACATCTGAGGATTTGGCACGAAGCCTGAAAGTGAAATAGTCTTACTTGACCCTGTCAACTCTGTTTTATTTTCCGTTATCCTTGAACATTTTGGTAAACATTAAATTTAGTATTAAGGCAGATACACGCTTTCATTTAATAGATAACATAATAATAAAATCATTATAGTCTTTGAGGCTTTTCAGGCCATAATGTTTGGATTAAAGAAAAAGTCACTCTCCTGTTATTCTCCTTATTCAGAACATGCTCTAGTTTAAACATTTCTTACACTTTTTTACAGATGTTTGAAAGACCAATATTCCTTTATGAGTGCAGGCTGAAATCTCTGCATATATATTTTTATTTTACTCTTACTCTACTGCTTATTAAGTGAAAAACGTATGCCAAATGAAATTATTGAAAAATGTAATTCTTTTTTATTTTTTATATTTGTTGAATTGCTTTATCTTGCCAAACAAGCGTAAGAATGATCGCACGTTGATAAATGTGCTGGTGGAAAATAGGCATAATTTAAATACCACTCCGTTAAATATGATGGATTTAGAGGCGTTGCCCTTAGAGTTTACGACATGGAGAGTTGTAATACGTTCAAGAAGAAAAACATGCGAAACAGCTACGCACCACCTTTGTCCTGGACGGTTAATGGTAGCCTTAATATACAGTACAGTAGGCATACTAGTCTACTGCAGTAGGCTTATATAGCCGATTTATCATAGCCTATTAAATTGAAATAACCTAGAAGGTTGTAAAGATTATTTATTTGTCCATTTTTATGACATTTCAGATAAATCAGGTTTTATGGTGTAAATTGGTCAAATTTACCTGAATGTAGTGAACCACGACATCTATAGGGCTCTTTGGGCATAGGTTATATTCTGTCACCATCGGATGATCAAATAACACCATGTTAATTTGCGCTATACCCACAGGCCAATGCATTTCTCTGTCATGCACAATTATGGATTTATGCTAGTTCCCTCCGCTGATATAGACTGGCTTTACAAATATAATGTTGTGCCATAATCTATATAGCCTATATTTAACAATCCAATACGGGTTGATAGGCTATTTATTGAATATGTGAATGCATTGGCATGCTTAAATGCCTGCCTGGTCTGAAAACAACTCACAGGTAATTGAGTTGCGGACTACACTGGTCTTACGAAATAGAATATTTTGCCGTAATATATTTAAATGAATGTATCTCTTAAATGCCTGTCAGAAGCAGAATATTGTCTAAAAACAACACAGATGATTCTCTGCCACCTCCACTATGCTGCACCACAAGTAAAATGACTCAAAAGCTTGTGTACACAAGTTGAGACTTGATGTGAGATTTGATCGTTGCCACCGCTCACGTCCAAATCGGTCCAGATTGATTAATGCCAACCTTGCAAGGATATGATTGTACGCACATATTTAAATAGCATGTGCAGTCAACGCACACAGGTCTGCCTCGCTGACAGACCAGAGCAGAAGCATATGATCAAGCTACGATGTAGCTGACGCCGTAGGCTAGACGTACAGTACTGAACTCAACACATAAATGGGCCTTTACTCTTTTATGATGCATGTTTCTCATTTCTCAGTCACTTCATGACAATGATGCTCGGTGTTTGCTCGTTACGTTAACAGCCTTAAAAATGGACAGAACATTTTTTTATTCTATATCAAACACTTCCAGGCTAAATGTGTTTAATGTTTGTTTTGTGTGTGTGTGTGTGTGTGTGTGTGTGTGTGTGTGTGTGTGTGTGTGTGTAGCTACTGTATTTGGATACTTAAAGGAGTAATTGTATGCCCCTTTTCATGTGTTGACAAACAGGGGTGTTATATTTTGATAACCAGCCATGTATCTATATACTAAGCACATTATTTCATGAATGAAGGTTAAATAATACCATAGCACAACATCCCAGCCATCCTTGCCTGCGCAGCCATATACCCACAAGCACATATTCATTCATGAATGAAGGGTTACATAAACACAAAATCACATCCGTTCTTGCCGCTACAGGGGGATTATAAAACAGAAAGGTGGCCAGCTGCTAGGAACAACACAAAGTGATATTCGGTTAAACATAGGGCTGTCCCGAATACTATTTTACAGGCTTCAAATACTTTATGACTTTTCTGAACGAGTATTCGAATAAGCGTTCTCAAAAATGCCATTACAAACACTCAAACTATAATTCATGTTTCATAACCTGTAAAAATAATCAAGCATTTGCGGCCAGCCCTAGATAAACAAGAAACGTAAAGTTAAACAAAGACATATGCTATCTTTGTTATTATCACGGACATCAAGTTAAATGTTCTGCATGATATAATTGGTCACTGATCCAGATGAAAGCATATTTTACTTGGCTCCCAAAAACAGAAATACGTTTCTGGCAGGGGATACAATTTCAGTATGACAACAGCGAGTACATCTTTATCAACGAGCAACGTTTAAAGTTTTAAGTAAATCAACACAACAATATTATTTCTAATTAGTTTACTGTTACTGCCTAAATTAATGTAATGCAGTTATTGATGTGCACAGTGCATCATGGTCTATATTCTATATTGCCTGTGGCCCTGACTCGAGTTGCTACGGTAGCCTACCAGTTACTATAGCAAAAACTATCTTTACAGATTTGGTCATCTACAAATGTTGAACATTAAACTTTTATTTACAGTTTGCGTCCTGGCGATCAACATCAGTCCCTTGCATTGCATATTTACCTGAATACTATGGTAGGTGGCTGGGCGGTCATATCCTCATAGGGGCAAACAAAAATACATAGCTCTCTGCACTCTTTGCTAATTTGCCGGTTTCTCCGCCTCTTTTCCTTCTATGGCCATTACTGACCAGGAGGTTAATAATCCACTTTGAAAGGCCCATTTAATGCCAATTCCAAAAACAACTAGAAATACTTGGTTGTCATGGAATGAGACCTTTAATAACCTTAACTTTTGAAAATAGATATTTTAGAAAAATGTCCAATTGTTTGTCATTGTTATTGTTAGTCTTACTATAAAGGCTGTGCCAAATAGGACACTGACCATCACTAGTTATTTGTATCCAAGCATGTATATACATTTTAGCAAATTTTTAGTATTATGCCCATTGTCAGGATACGGCATGGGAGAGGCGGACCCAATTTTGGGAAGGAGAGGCAGTAGACAGGAGAAGTAAATAATACAGTTTTTAATACTTATTATGGAGGGGCAACCAGGTGTTG
>JAODOY010000883.1:0-13326 GCA_025399855.1 Forbesichthys papilliferus | reverse complement strand
CTATGGATGGGCACGGGTACTCTAATACTCGAGAGTACTCGAGTGCTTGTCTATGACAGCAATGCTCGATCATACTTTTTCATGATGATGACAATGCAAAAATAAATGCAGTTTATCAGTTAAGCTTTCATTTAACTTCAGTTCTTACTATTTTCTGAAACTGGGAAAACAATGGATTATTTGGATTAACTATAAGATCACCGACATACATCTATCTAAACACATGTCGTGTGTTTTAAGGTTATACAAGTACCGGCATCTTTATCTTTTTTCTCTAACTCCCTCTTGTTCGGAATTCTGCTTCCATATTAAATACGGAATAGTATACGGTTTCCTAGTATTTTTGTAGATTCTTCGTGAATCCCTGAATACTTGAGTACTCGCTCATCTTCACTGTCTGGTACTCGAGCAGTCCTTGATGTACCTTGACGTCGTCGTGTGATTCACACTGCATTACTGATCGGCGACACACACAATACAAGATGTTTCACCCGACAAAGTCAAACTGGAGCTTGGATATCTATTGTTTCACGAGCAATAGCATAGCCTATCTCACAAACAAGACGTATTATAGGCCTATCCCGCCGTAGGTGCGTTCGAACCTCGGGGAGGGGGGGGGGGAGCAAGCCGTGATTCCCCTCCAAGCTGGGGCTTTTGTCTACAAGCTAAAAAAATAAAACTGGTCGGCGAGCCGAAAACTGTGCTAAAAGAGTGTAGTGTGAATCCGGCATTAGGCGTTTCATCAAGACAAACCCACAAGGCTAAATCTTTCCTTGCATACCGTGTCGGTAACATGTGTCTAGCTTGTGCATTTCACTCGTACCCTCAAATCGTCTTTGCCGGTGAAAGCCTGCAGCATCTTCTGGTAGTGCGCGACACTCATCTGCCGTAACAGAGCCAGGAGGCAGGCCACAAACTCACCCTGGGAGATAGATGAGGACATGTTAGTCATCATGCAGGTTGTGCTAGTTTTGAGTTTGTCCTGTGCGATTGTGCTAATTGTTTATTATTCGTTTGCATATGAGAACTGCTTCACAGTTGTTGAGCAATACATTAAGTATAAGAAATACATTGGAGAAATTATTATTATTAATTGCATCTAGGTGCACAGCCTAAATGCATTTAGAGATACTATTCCCATTCGTCATTATCACGGTTATCTTTAAAATTATTATTTCAAATCAGCAGAGTTGCCGTTAACCACAGCAGCAATTGCATTTGGAAATCAATAATTACAACAGAGCACTTAATCAAATCCCAAAACAAATTAAAAGAAAATTATTCACAGACCCTCACACACACACACACACACACACACACACACACTCACACATACAGTGACATCTTGAAACTGCAGTCTCAGGGTGGGCCCGGTTGGTTGAGGTCGGTTGGTGATCTCTAGAATGGTCCGCAACAAAACTCCCAACAAGCTCTCGACGATCAGCTCCACTTCCTCTGAGACAACAGGCTCCTACGCAAGACAGGAAAACACCTTTTAAGATTACATTATACACATACAACCAAAATCCTACTGCCGTACTCCCTGCGAGGTAGAGTGATACGTTGAGATAAAAGTCCCAGGCAAACAGGCTTGGAGCGTGGACAATTCCAAATGAATAGTACCCCGGGCTCATTAATTACCACACTTAGAAGCTAATTAATGACAGAATGGGATTGTGTGCCATTGTGGGCCATCTTTCTCCCTCTCCCCCCCTCTCTCTCTCTGTGTGGTTGTGTCCCACTGTGTGTGTTTTTTTTAACAGCTGAGTAGCTCTCCTTCTCACACACACACACACACACTAATAAATACTAGGCTGATATTAAGTATATAATATAAGTATATATTGGTATAACGATGCATATACTTGTCTTGGCTACGTTGCCTGCGACAGGGCAACGGCGTTTAGCATGTACGGTGGAGGTTAGCATGTACGGTGGAGATTAGCAGGTACGTTGCCTGCGACAGGGCGACGTTATCATGCTCACCACTGCGGCGCTCTCCTCCTCCTTACGGAGGAGCGACAGCATGCTGGTCAGGATGCCGGCACACATCACCAGATCCCTCTGCTCCTGCATGTGGGCCTGCAGCAATCGCAGTACCACCGGTAGCAAGACGCACCGCGAATCTGCAACACAAACACACACACACACAAAAGGCATTTTCATGATAGCATAAAATACGCTACGCTAACAAACTATGCTAGCTAAATTAGAATAAGATAAGGTAGATTAAAATAAAACAAGATTAGCTAAGTATAAAATAAACAAATGATCAGATAAAATAAAGTAAAATAAATAACAAGCAACGATATATAACCTTAGCTAATTCAAACAAAGACAAGATAAAATACTGTACTGTAAGATACAAATCTGATACAGTAATGATAATTATAAAGAAGAAACAGCAAAATATAGAGATAAGTATTGTATAATATTTATCACACTAGACTCAGTAACACATCGGTTTCCCACCTTGAATGTGGAAAAATAAGGGACACATTGCAAGTGGTCGGCAGACAAACAAAATGTGGGGTCTGGGGTCCTCCCCAAGGAGATTTTGAGATTCAGACACACTATTTCCCACATTCTGGTGAATTTTTATACACAATTTTTGCTTTTTATGCATACATTGCTTCTCTCAACATGAATGTAAAGGAAAGAGTATTTATTATATATATTGCATCCTGTATTGACTCAGTAAGGGACAATGTATTTTATCGTTTAATAAGGGAAAATACCGTATTATACAGGACGTGTGGAAACCCTAGCAACACAGTTACAGCATACAGTATGAACTAAACTTTGCCATTAGTGGGTTAAAAAATAGAGTCTGTAGAAGAAGAATCTGTATAGTCTACTGCTATCAAAAATGTTCTATGTGGTATTGATACAAACTGATGCAGTATTGGGGTTCAGTACAGTTATCAGCAGTGGATAATTGTGTTATTTAAAGGTATGCTCTGTAATATATGGTATACATACTTTATAAAGAGAATATTGTATGCTGTATATCAGTCAATGTGTTGACAAGCGCTACAACAATAAAATATTTGTGATCATTGTTATTATTAATTTTTGTTCAGCTGAGTGTCCAAGAGCGTGTTTGGCTATGTGCTGTGAATTTAATTGTGTTTATACTCAATGTGCCTGGCATCGCTTTCATTTGTATTGATACCAACGCAGTGCTCAGCAGCCAAGTGTGTTCGCATGTTTGTTTGTTTTTATGTATGTGTGTGTGTGTGGTTGTTCCTATTCATTATTTATTTGACTGTGTGTGCGGTCGTTTTTATTTAGTGTTTGTTTGTGTGTGGTTGTTTCTATTCAGTGCGTGTTTGTTAGTTTATATGTTTGTGCATGTGTGATCATTTCTATTCTGTGTGTGTGTGTGTATGTGTTCATTTCAATTCAGAATTTGGGTATCAAAATGCATGCTGGTGTACCTGGGTTCACATAAAGCTGGCTCTCCACCGTTTTGGAGATGCACTGCAGTTTGACCGCCTCCAGGGGGCACTCTGCATTAGCAGTGGCAGGCAAACTGGCCAGGGTCTCACAGACGAAGCCAGCCACGTCCTTGACTGTGAAAATCTTCAGCAGCTCTCCGTAAATGGCGGGAAAAGTACGTAGAAACACGGCCTGCACAATTTAAGACAATGCAATATTGTGAGTTTCACATTTTTGTCAGACCTTTCCTGATATTCTGTCCAGAATTGCAATATTTTGTATGGCCTAAAAAACATTTAAAATGTGGGATTTTGTTTATGAATAGGAACAAAATCCCACATCCTTTTTTTTTTTTTTTACTGGACACCTGGCACTGCCCTCTTTTTTGGTTGCACTAAGCTTCTATTTTGGGCTGACAACAAAATATTTTAATAGAAAATTCCTGACATGTGCTGGATTTACTTTGGCTGAATAAAGTCATAGATTATTCACAGTCAATAAAGGGATCATCCAGTAAGAATGCCATAGCTCACGGTCGGTTTCTATTAAATTTGCATGGTTGAAGTATATATCTCTATAAAGCCACGTGAAGATATAGTAAGTCATTCTGGAGGATGCTGCTATTGTAGATATTTGAACTCAAATAAAACAAATAAACCTCTTCAATGCCATAGGGTGTTTCATGAGAAGCTTCACCACATGCAGTGGAAACACATTGCTAGGGCTGCGATATTGTTATTGTGTGCGGTCTGCACCACTTTGTGTTCCCATTTACAAAGCCAGGACTGTGTAGGAACTCCAGATTATTTTACTTAAACCACTGTATTCTTCTTTTATAGAATCTGTTCTCGCATTTTCACTTGTCTGTTGGTTTGAAGGTTTGACTACCAAAAACAGTATTAGTATTGTTAAGATGTCTCGTGGTGTCGGAAGATCTTTCACACCCGCATGAGGTGAGGACCACCTTTAAGGCCAAGACTATTGTTTGGGACTCTCATCATCCTTTACTCACAGAGTTTAAACTGCTCCCATCAGGCTGGAGGTATGGCCTCTGTAGAATGGTCACTAAAAGATTTTTGTAATCTTTTGTTCCAGCTGCCATTGGTTTTTTTCAACAAGTTGTATGAGCCACGATGATAATCATAATTGTATTGGTCTGACTACATTATTGCTGAGTGTTATTTCGTTTTTATGTCTGACTACTGTCTGTAATATAAAGTCGCCATCCGGGACATTAAAGGTTTACTCTACACACACACACACCTGTGTCTGCGTGACAGGACTGGTGCCTTTGTTCTCCTGCGACAGGAAGAATCGTATGGACATGAAGAGCTCGTGGATGCAGAGATGGAACTCCTCCTCGTTTTGGCCGCCCGTGGCCAATGAGAACAGCCGCCGTGACTGAATGATGTACTTGAAGATGTATTCACTTGCCTGGAGGGACAGTGAACACACATTAGCCATGTCACATTAACCCGATCGATGAGGAGCCCTAAATGTTCACCGGCTGGGTATTATGATAAACTGCCTGGTCTAGCAAATTTTCTGACATGGCAGGTGGGCGTCAATGTAATGAAATAAACTTCCCTGACTACGTAAAATTATCCCAAAGACCGCTTAAACCAGCTGTTGCCTGAATAGGCTAATCCCTGGAAGTCTTTCATTTTGTTGTCGACTGCCACTTAAATTAAAAATGTCAATGATTCAAAGCCTCTCTCGGTTTAGACAAATTCAGCATCTGCACACAGTAAAAACAGCAAGACTGAAAACAAATGTGAAATTACCAATGCATCCTTCACTTGGATGAGTGAGCTACATTAGCAAGAGAGAGCTACATTAGCTGAACATACTTGTGTGCATGACATATGGTGATGCACAATGCAGTTGCTCTGATAGCCTATCTCTGCAAGACTCATTAAGGTAATGGGATGTGGAAATCCTCTCACACGAGAGGCAAGCTATCTTTACTCATTAAAATTGCACACGGCACCGCAACGTGATGGATGACAGAGAGCGACGGTGTCTGGATAGTTTGCTTGCTCCCATGTCTGTGTAAATGGCGGAATAGGAGAGGCTCGGTCCCATAACTGCTTGTGCGTGTGTCAGACTCCGCGTGTGCGACCGGTTGTTGGCAATCTGGAATTAACTGGTTGTCGCCTTTAAATATTCCTCATGGAGTTATTAAAGTCCTTATAGGTCCCACCTTCCCACTGCCTACAGCCACCCACATGTTATTAGACAGTTAAACATACAAAGAACAATTGGACTAGCCACGAAAAGCACAAGTTGTTAACCGCCTGGTTAAGGTCGTATGCGTCACAATGGAGAATAAATTAATGCAGGAATTTGCATTAAACAAATTAGCATGTTGTGCTCTCACCTTGAGCACCTGCTGGATATGGTCCTGATGTTCAGCGTCAACGATGCGATCTACATACCACTTCAGCACTTTGATCAGGTCCCTGCGGAGCCGCGCGCACGCGCACGCACACACACACGCACACACACGCGCAACATTAACATTCCACAGCAATCTAGTTTTAAATGAGATACAGAGCCCTTATTCGTTGCATGGTTATTCAATGGAAAACACAGCAGATCATAGTATTTTAAATAGTTTATATAGTATATATAGTTTATATAGTAATTTAATACATAATACAAAATAAGTAGTACACATTATACTAATAATAGTGGAGTGTGATGTGGTATACACTGACTAGAACACACTACATATAACAACATATTCATGAGTATATAAAGCTGGTAGTTTTAATCTGTGGAAATACGCTGCTGTTACCATGTAACTGTACCAGCGTGTGTGCGTGTGGAACATATGTGTGAACAACATATGGTAGCTTGGTAGGTATAGGGAGATTGAAGACAGGACAAAGCGGGAGGAACAGCAGGTTTTGTTTGAGCATGTGTGAATGTGTCCAATGTGTGTGGTTGAGAAAGGAATGGAAGAGAAGAAAATAGAGAAGAGGATTATAAAGAAAATATAGAAAAGAAGTGAAGAGGAAGGAAAGTGCATTTCACAATACATTTTCCTACCGCCAGAGGGCGCCACATGTCTCCAATTTAGTTATATTGCTTAGATTTACAGTAGGGCTGTACTGTAGCTGAGACCCTCATCCAGAGTTGATGTCAAAGCTGACATGTATAAAGTAATGTATTAGCATAATGCATTAATAACCAGCATTAAGTGCCATAGAAGGTGATATTTAAGCCCTAATAGATATATAATAATGAAGATTTATAAGCATTGAAACATTGAATTATGCCATACCTGTAAGACAAAGCTCCCGCAAAGTGACTCTCAATGTAAGTGTCCATAACTGGTTTAAAATGTTGGAATTTGCTATCTTGAAGGAGGTTAATGATATGGACCTGGAGAAGAAGAAGAAAAAAAAAAAGACATTTTTGTAGAACCATACTTTCTCTAACTTCAACAAAGTCAAACATTTCTGTGAGTATAATCTTTCCTTTCCAAAGCTGTCCTCATTATCTCATTACATTCCTAATAATGCAAGGTAACACTTGTAGATCAGAAGAAACTCATTTGAAGTTGGGATCGATTCCACGAGAGCAGAACTGGAGCTTTAGGGAGCAGTTGAGTTCATCTCAACACCTCCAGAAAGGAAAAGGTGATGGCTTCAATGGCTCACTAGTTCTTTTCATTGTCGATAACGCCAAGCTGAGAATGGAGCGCGTGTGTGTGTGTGTGTGTGTGCGTGTGCGCTTGCCGTGCACTGGGCATGCATGCATGAGTGTAGGTGTGCGTGTGTGTGATCACTGGCTGCGCTCTATCAGTGTATTGCAGCATGACTGGCTCTAGATTGGTTCACCACGCGTTACTTTGGCAGACCTATTCGATAGAACAGCAGGTGGGTGGGTGTGTGTGTGTGTGTGCGCCTGCGTATGCGTGTCCGTGCATGTCCGTGCATGTACACAACTGCTCCTTTCTGCTGATAAGCTGACAGGAGCAGACCATACAAACAGATCCATAGGAATTAGGGCATTATTAGAAGCGCTTACCAGAGAGTCGAACACTTTAAGGCCGTATCTCTGCGAACTCTCGTCCAGAATGCCAAACAAGGTGTCCAGGGTGTCCTGGAGGAACTGAAAGGTGGAGGAAAAGGTCAGCATTGGAGAAAGGAGAGTGGATAAAGGTCCACAACACACTGCACACTGTAGGGGGACCTGCTCTGTGTTCAGGTAGCCTTGTGAAATCATCATAATCCTGATCTCGCGAGCTCCAATTTGAGTATCAGTTTGCAAACGCGTTGAGGGGGGCAACTAAAGATCTGAGATCAAATCAACAATGCACGTTTAAACGTACTAATTGGGTGAGCTAAATGCAGGAAGACCTATCGCATGTGAGGACGTTTGATGGAAATGTATTGGCGCTGTCTTTATGACAAGCACTTTTGAATTGAGGGGTTCTAGACTGTTACTCAAAGCAAAGTCAGACTAGCTGGCGTCTTGGTGGCCCGCCAGTAGCGCTGCGCAGTAAGTTACGTAAACTTTACTCTCAGACACCTCAAAATCGCTGTAGTGACAGATACCAGAGGCCTTGGGCTTTAGCCTTCCTTGCTAAGGCGTTCGCTGTGTAATCCATGGAAGCGGGGTTTGATTCCCAGGTGGGACGGACCTCTGTCAAGCTTGAAAGACCAGGATGAAACCATATCATACCATAACCAATCACATTATAGAAGAGTTGGCAAACCAAAGAGTAACTAGTGTAAACACTAGCAGTGTTTAAAGTAAAGGTAATTAAAGTGTTTGTTTGACAACAATCTATGTCAAGTCCCTACCCACATAAAATGGACTACAAATCCCAGATTGCAAGCGACGTAGTGCCCTGCCAACCTTGACTATTTCTGAGCCGTCGATGTCCTTCAGCTTGGACAGGCTGTCGTTGATCCTCTCCGGGTGTGCTCGCCACTTCAGCAGGTCCAGCATGTCACCTGAAAACGGGCGCACAAGACGGGGGAGAACGAGAGCGTAAAAGGATCAAGAAATGTCACACTTCCACGCAAACTCTCCAGAACAATACAGCCTCGTATAAAGACAAAGATTTGACGCCAAACACAAACAATTAAAGACATTTCCAAGTGTGCCAGCCTACCCCCCCCCCCACCACCCACGCAATTAAAAACAACAGCATGGAGAAGGAAGACTTTAGCTGTCTCAGAATTGTGCTCAACCTACAGTGTCTTGTGCGTGTGTGCGCGCAAATTGTGTCCTGTCCTTATGGGTCCATACATGTATACACTCTTAGTTTTGTGATCATTTCTTGGTAGACGTTTCAGAAACATCCTCATTTCATTTAACCTTTCCCCAACCGTACACCCCAACAAGTACGTAAACACAACTAATTAGCTTTGGAAACTGTATGCTAAGAAAGTAAGAATAATTGTATATTTGTTGTATTCTCATATACAGCGTTTGTTTTATTTTCTAACCTCATTTGGGGGACAATTTACCACTTATTAGAATGTCCCCACAAAATGTTACCTGCTAGTGACTTAATGTTGTTTATTCACAACAGCCAAACATGCTGGGTGAAGTGTGTGAAGGCCAGAATGCTCTCACCGTGTTGGCTTCACGTACCGTTCTGCGTGAGCTTGGTGGAGCACAGAAAACTGGTAATCCAGAAGGATTCCTTGGTGCCTTTCAGAGTCTGGTTGTTCGACGGCAGGTTGGCTTTGGAGAAGGGCAGCTTCAGGTACCGGCTGCAGTCGCCTAGGTTGGTACTCTCCTCGCACTGCGAGAAAGGCACCCGGATTTAGAGAATTGCCGAGTAAGACGTGAAGATAAGTGACACTTTTCACGTCTCTCTGCCACTGAATCTTAACGGAGGGACAGTTGATTTAATAAGGCTTTCAGGGGTTTGGGGTGAGATTAACTAATATGGCAACCACAAGTAATGCATGTCAACTGTCATTTTATGAAAAACTGGTATTCTGTGGATTAAATGAGCTCCAAAGCTTTTACACATGTTGGACTGATTCCTCTGTCTATTTCGGGTGAGAAACTAGGCCGTGACACTTTCATTGAGCTTTTCCTTTTCCACTGAACTTTCATCTGGCTTTTACATAGGCCTTCTCACCTCATCGCTAGGAATACGCAAGCTCTGCTTCCAGTGTCCTCGAACACTGGAAGGCTACAGTAGAGGATGGGCATAGGCCAAACATAGCAACATACCAGTAACAGAGGACATTCAGACAATACTGTCTATACAATGTGTCGTGCCAAGTAAATTAGCTTTGCTTGTTGTTCTGTCTCACTGCAAACTAAATAATTATACTTTATGTCGGACACTCTGCCCACTGCAAAACCAATTAAGTTAAAAAAAAAGAAAAAAACGCCCTTTGTGGTTGAAGCTGGCCATCACATTCAGTAGTCTTAAATTAGTATTGAGTTCCACCCAGAAAGGCTGTATAGACTTTTTTAATTGGTTATACTGTACCAACACATTCATTTTTTCCCCTTGCTAAATAAAATTATGTCTATATGTTTGGAAATATTGCATATTTTAGTAGATTTTAAAAGCTGCAATGCATTACATAAAATATAAATATTAAAGCTATATTCAGTGATTTTAGTTAATGACCTTTTTTGTAAAATTGAGCAAATATTCTACTCACGGTCAGCTACAGTAGCTGTTCACAATGAAAACATAATATATCTACAGCCATGGCTCTGTATAGGAACACAGGCATAACGGTGCAGACCGCACCACACAATACTATCCTAGCCTTCACAATGTGTTTCCAGTGTGTGGAGTGGACCGTCTGATAGAGCACCGTATGTCATTGAAGGGAGAGGTGATTTTGTTTCTATCAAGTTCAAATATAAACACGTTTCCTCCCGAATGACTGTACCTTGAAGCTGCTGAAGATGTTAAGACAATTAATTAAGCCATTTTGTCAGGCTCTAGCAGTAAATTGCGATTGCAGAATGGCTACAATTTACCAGCAATATTGATTTAGGTCTCAGATCTGTTTGCAGAAACAGAAAGTCACTTTGACCAAATCACAAACAGAAAGTTACCAGCACTCAGCTGAGTTGATATTCAAAGAACAAATCAAAACAAATGTTTTGCTATTCCTCATTATAAAATGCACCGCATTCAAAATCATGTAATGTGTTGGATTATGCTAAATGCCTTTGTGTCACTATTGTATGCGGGGTCAGCCAGTCCTACCTTGTGAATGATAAGCTCGTGCGTACCATCCGGTAAGGTCCTTCCATCCTCCTGCATAAGAGGTACGAATGAGTAACCAAAGAGCTTCTTCTCTCCTTTGTCTTTAGCTGTCGAAACACAAAAGACGTTACGACATGTTACGTCAGTGCTGTGGTGATGATGTCAGGCGCACAATATACGATGCAAAGGGAGAGGAAACGCAGTTTGGTTTTCACTTTAGCGGATTAAATACATGCAAAGCAAACCAATGCAGAAGTGAGTCTCTGAAGTGCGATTCTCCCGGTACATGTGAGCCTAATTTACATAACAACAGCCTTTCTAAGAAATGTATTCACAGACTTTCCTCATGAACATGTCGTTTGACACGTCGCCTGCCAACATAACAACACATTAATTATTTAGGTGATGTCTACCATGCTTTAACAGTAGGGACAAACACCTTGTGGTGCGCTAGGGCATTTTAAATAAAAAATAACGGATGAAGATTTGTGTGCGAGTCAGCGTACTGAACACGCCTGATGGAGAGCTCATTTAAACAGCCCGACTCCGATTAGTTCTTGGAGGGACTTAACAGAAGAGGGAATTAACAGAAGAACAAGACGTCAGTTAAAGACCAGCCTGCAAAATTAACTTTGAGTTTTTTTGGCATCATATTTCCCCCGGGCTGCTTGTTGGATCGTCTCATTAGCTATGATGTCAACCACAACCCTAAATTAAGCTCCTATTAGCGGTGCAAGCATACCCTGACAGCATTGCTACCTCTGCCAGCACCGCAAAGGAGGCCATATCTACTGTTTGCCATCGCACAGCCTCCCGTATATGGCATAATAATTCCTGCTTATTATGAGGGAGGGGACGCAGTTTTAGTCCTCCCAGAGCCCAGAGAGTGAGCATGAGAGAGAGGAGTCAGGAGTGAGTTGGTGTTAGGGGAACGAGAGAGCAAGCAAGGTGGTATACGGGCGCATAATTAAGGCTCGTGTCTTATTAAGTTGGTGAAGCTAGCCAAAAGGCCTCATTATGGAAACCCACTACAGCATCCCAAAGGTTTATAAACAGATCTGTGGAAAAGAGGCTTTAAATTGCACAGCACCCCCCACCAACACACACACACACACGCACGCACGCACACACACACGCGCAGCCCCAGCATCTTACTGGAGCAGTGGCGGAACTCGAAGCGTACGTGCGATCCGCGGAACAAGTCCACGGGAATGGGCAGCTTGATCTGCTCCGCCCAGCGGGGGCTGTTGTTGTGGTACAGCACCAGGGAGTGGTACTTGTCCCCGCCTGGCTCACCAGAGCCTGCCGCCACGTGGCTCTGTGGCGGTGGGTGGGTGGGTGGGGGAGGGGGTGGTGGGGGGAGAGAGAGAGAGAGAGAGAGAGAGAGAGAGAGAGAGAGAGAGAGAGAGAGAGAGAGAGAAATAACTGATGTAATTATTGTAGGACTATTTGTTCTACTTTCTGTTAAATTGTTGTTCTCATTGAGTGCTACCTGCCCTCTAGCTTTGGCAATACTGTTTCAGCTACTGGCATGCTAATGAAGCTAACTTGAACATGAGAGATAGAGGGAGGGAGAGAGAGAGAAAGAAATTTAAGCGGCAACATAATGTACTCTCACATGACTACATACAGGAAATTCATAGACATAATATGTGATGATGACTATCAATACGCTTTTGCGCGTGTGTGTGTGTGTGTGTGTGCGTGCATGTGTGCCTGCGTGCATGTGCCAGGGTTGCCTGCCATGTGGTTGTAGAAACATAAGTGACAGCTGCGGAAAACCACAGACACACCCCACACTATATTATAAATGGGACAACATCATTCACACAGGGTTAGCTTCCTAGCAGTCAGTCAGAGATACCTCTCAGAGTTCAACTGTCAAAATGTCATGTCTGCCAAGCTAATCACTAACATAGCTAATAGAAGATCACCCACCCTGCATCATACAATAACAGAAAAGCCTTTGTGTTCCTAATTTCATTTGGAAGATACATTACATTAATGTCTATTCATTGAGAATATTTTAACCGAATGGATGCCAATTGTTATTTCTTTGTGATATATAGATCTAGATTTGGGAGACTATTTTGTAACGTTTGCACAGTGACAAGTGTCTGATCTACGGATTAATTAAACATGAGAAAATGTGGTTTTTACCTTGAGGATCTGTCCGTCCAAATCTAGAACGTAGACGGTTATTTCCACGTTCCGGGCAACGCTCTTCCCTCCTTTGTCAAACTCTCCTCTCTCCAGCGTGATGTAAAGGTCGTTCCGCAGCTCTCCTGCCCGAGAAAACCCAGAAGCCACAGTCAGAGAGCCACACAACACACACGTGCACACGCACGTGCACACACGCACGTTCACACGCACAGTGAATAAAAACACACTGTGAGGCTCTCCTCGCAACTTGAATGTGGTTGCTTTCCTTTAAATATTTCTGGTTAATATTTGATATACTACTTTCTTAGTAGCGTTCTTTTAAAATCCCAACAGACAGACAAGGCACATGGGCAAACTTAGCGGACAATATTAAAGACAATACAACTAAAACAAATGCATATTACAATATAGTTTCATAAAGCTTTGCTCATCGATTCAAAACACGTAAGAAGAGATGGACACATGCGCATCCAGTGTACCAGGAGAAGCAGTGAGCATGGATGGGGGGG